>JAHDVE020010307.1:0-44321 GCA_022606495.2 Halesus radiatus
CACAAGAGTCCTAACTGTTCACAACCGTCTGGAGCCAGAGACTTTGGCATCCCCGATTGGGGTATGTTGTGAGGCTGAAGGTATCGTGGAGGGAAAGGAGACGGGAGGATCTCTGGCTATTCAGATACTCACCAAATACAGCTAAAGCCATTTCAAGCAATGTTTCGATTCTGAATGGTGGGATTTCACCAGGGCGATACTGACAGTATCTACTACTCTGGAACCATTGCGTGATCTCAACCTCGACAGCACTTCGAGCCACAGGGTGCCGAAAGATATGCTGTTGATGAAAACAGACCACGATGATTCTCGGTTGACTGAGGATCGCTTGCATGTGGAACATTTGTCTAAGGGGCATTTGTCAAAGGGTATTTTATTATTTATTTATTTTATTGTATTCATTTCTCTACTTATATTGTATGTGTTTCATGTGATATGGCAGACTGGGTTTACACTACCCACCCAGTCCTGCTGGATTAAAAACTTAAATAAAAAAATTAATAAAAATAAAATTGTCTAAGGATAATTTGACAGAGAATCATTTGTCTAAGGGGCATTTGTCAAAGGGTATTTTATTATTTATTTATTTTATTGTATTCATTTCTCTACTTATATTGTATGTGTTTCATGTGATATGGCAGACTGGGTTTACACTACCCACCCAGTCCTGCTGGATTAAAAACTTAAATAAAAAAATTAATAAAAATAAAATTGTCTAAGGATAATTTGACAGAGAATCATTTGTCTAAGGATCATTTGATAGACGATAATTTGATTTAGGATCATTTAACGGAGGATTATTTGTCCAAGGATCATTTAACGGGAGATCATTTGATAGAGGATCATTTGTATGTGGATTATTTGCCCAAGGATCATTTAACAGAGGATAATTTGACAGAGGATCATTTGACTTAGAATCATTTGTCTAAGGATCATTTGGTAGACGATAATTTGATTGAGGATTATTTGATAGAGGATCATTTGCATGTGGATTATTTGTCTAACAATCATTTAATGGTGGATTGTTTGACAGGGGATCATTTGAATGATAATTATTTGACTCAGGAACATTTGAATGAGTATCATTTCACTGAGAATCATTAGACCGGTAAACATTTGACTGTAGATCATTTGTCTAAGGATCATTTGACTGAGCATAATTTGTATAAGCATCATTTGACTCAGCACCATTTGACTGAGGATCATATGACCGGAGATCATTTGACTGCGAATCATTTAACACGTCATAATTTTGATCTGCTAGATGCGAGATGAATGTATCCTGTATGAAAATTATTTGACGCCAAGACACTTGTCGTGAGAGTTGGCGGTCGGTCATGCAGACTGGGCGCTAGGTGCTTCTTTTGCTACAAACGCTCTGTTAGTTGTCAGTGCGACATTTACACATTATTACAATATGTAAACACGGCGCTTTAGTTTTTATCATATATCAAGATGATCTAATTCCATATTTTGTGAAGTGAATAAATGAATATAAGAATCGTTGATCAAACACGAAATTTGAATAAATTCACTCGTTGAAGCTGCAGTTTCTGGAGTTATTTGTAGCTTCATAATCGACAAACCGCTCGGGAAAATCGTTTGGCTGCAATTTCTGTGTAGGTATAAACTGTTGTCAAAATCCGTTAAAAAAAACTCTTTGTGAACAAGGATTGTTTGAAAAAATATATAGTATAATGAACGTGTGACTGACAACTTATGAGAGAGACACCATGAAAAAGAGACAACAATGTATATATACTATATAAGAGGGAGCAAGGTTATGCATTGTCTCTTCATCCGAGATAATACAACGTTTTAATTACAGTCTATTGGCTATTATTCCGCCGTTCCAATATCACGGTAAAATCTAAAATGTGAAAGGCCATTATACAAAAAGCAAAGACATTACGAGAAGCACTCGTTAAACCCTACCAAAAACCACGCAATTATGTCTGAGTTGATGTTCTTGTATTTTATTCATCGGTGAGTTGTTCAATTCAGTTCATGTCAAAATAAAGAGATATTAAGTATTACGTAAGTAACCTCTGCTTCAATAAAAATACGTTTTTTTCAATTTACAATTATGCGCATGAATCGTTACTCTTTGATAACCACAAACACATTGGGAAATCGATATTTCAGACGCTTTGTTATAATTCGTCGAATATAACTGTATAATAGACAGGTACCTAACTGAAAAGGTTTTTAAAATCTCGTGACAATGATGAATAAACGAACACTAAACTTGATACGGTTAACTTAAATAGGCTAGGAATGTATTCGCATAAGAGCACCGAAATCGTTCAAGATTTGGATCAAATTTGTTTTATCATTTAACTCAGTAAAAAAACTGTGTTTTATACTAGTATAAAAAATTGGTTTTATTAACGAGAATTTTAACTAGACCACTACCATATTTCAAGGTCACCAGACCTCAGACTTTTCTTCGTTTATTTTTAATATTACGGTATTGGTTAGTAAACGAATAAACAATATGGCGTCTTGTGAGAAAAAAAATATTTCCGTCGAAAAAGGCCGTGCCTTTCGGTACAAATCTCAAATGTGTCAATTCGCGCCATCTGTTGGTACGTCTATTAATTAGTATAACTTTACTAATGAAATAATTATAATATCATGTTGACTTTATTACAAGCGGTATTTTTTTATTTATTCAGTAATTGGATTGTAATATACATAATTAATTTGGATATTAGATATGTACAGGTAATCCAAAACAACATCGGCTAAAGCCAGCAACTTCTCAACGAAAACTTCCAAGTCAGTAAGTTTATTTTAATCAATTAATCCGTTTTTCCTACTGCCTATCCTGAAAATCCAGGGAGAAAAATCTGTGCAGATTTTATGAAATCTGAGTTTACCATTCGAGAGTTTTTACTGTTTCAACATATAGATTGTGTGCTTACGAGTATAGTTAAGTTTATTATTATTATAAAGAATTGACAACAACTTCTTTAAATTACTTTGATTGCTCCGAGTAATAGAATCCAAATAAAATTTAATAATGCAATAAAATTAGTTTGTGCAAAAAACTTTAGTAGGTTAAAACAATTGGTTTGCAGTCGAGTTGTTGAGTCGCGTACAGGTGGGAAATAAGTGGTGCACAAAATATTGTTTATTTTCACAGGTGCGTTATCTTCGCTTTCTTTTGCACCGACTTTTCCATGTTTCGTTTAATTCGCACAAATTAAAATGAGTATGATCAATACGACGGATAAGTAATCAGTATTTTACGGTGACCATAATAAATTGACAGCCAATAAACTGTTGTGGTCTATCAATTTTGCAATTACATCCGTTTAATTATTACGTTAGATCGATACAAGAAAATTTATTGACAAAGGCACAAACGTTTAAAAAAAATATATATTTTAAAATATAAATACAGATAAAATATTTAATAGTACAGATATATCTTAATAGCTAATTACAAAAAAGTATAAATTTATTCAACAAAAAGTGCCCAATTCGATAGAGAAAGATTTCCCGTGTTTGAGTTGGGGAGCAGCGCCATCTAGCGACAGTAGTGGTAAGTATAGAAATAAAAGTACATCAAGAATGTAATAAAGATAAAGTTTGTGTTGTTGTACACGATAGTTACTACAGAAGAGTATATTGGCTTAACTCAAAGGCTTCCCCCAGAAGCTATACTGGGAGATTTTTAAAGTAAATCTCGATGTTAATAGTTGTAAGAGAGAGAAAACAAACGTGTACATATTTAGAGTACTCGTTTTGTGTGTACCGATCAGTGGCAGTTCATGGTCTAAATCATTGGAAGTTCATTAAAGCGATTTAAAAAGGAGAGAATTTCAACTTTCTATGAGCAGATTTTCCTCTTCATCGAATTTTGGAGTCACATCATTTCAAAAGTTTGCGTGGAAAGGTAGGTAAAATATATATATATTAAAATCCAGAAGTATTTACAGGATTAATTTTGCTACGAAAATAACTAAAAATCCGGATAACATCTAAAAATAAATATTTTTCTTATAATGCAAAAACTTTTATTATTACTTTTTTTTTTAATTAAAAACAACAAAAGAGTCACATTAAAATCCAATTACATCTCAAATTAATTGTGTCAAACATAAAAATTACAAAAAAAAAATTAGTACTAAAACAATATTAATAAAATTCACAAAATGAAATAGAACAAAACAATTTTGTTTGTTTGTTTTTATTTTTTATTTTTAATAACCCTATCGCTGCGCAGCGAAATAGTGAATTTCGGCTTTGACGCACTTTCCGGCACCGTTCAAAATCGTATTTATATTGTATGAAATATCCCATAGGTTTTTTAGCTCCATATGTGCGTTCTGGGATTCGGATCGTGCTGTGTTTCGATTGGTGGATTTTTTTACTATGGAGTAGTAGCGCTTTATTTAAACTGTAGCAATATTATACTCTAGGAAGTCTACTCTGGTTCTTTTTAAGGAAAATTCCTTATCCCTTTCCTTAGGCTTAAAAACATTTTGCTTAACATCGATCCCGATTACATGGCAATGACAATACATTTTTAAAGGAGTCTGTGGTTTAATTACCACACTATTATAAAAAAAAATCACAGGTGCATCACACATGTAGTTTATTGTTACTTACATTATACGTGTAATTTATTACAATTTTTTGATTTTAAATCACTTTTATCTGACATTTCGGGCTTTCGACACGGGTACTTTGCGAACATCACAATTTCGTTAACTCGGTTCATTTAATAGCATTATTATGCGAGAAATAACTCCCTAATAATGTTTAAAATACTTAAAAATATGCAAATATCGTTATTCTTAAGGGATGTCGTTCGCTGAATAACAGCTGTCATCCGAAAGAATCGAAACCGCAGTTAAGCCTAAGGAAAATGATAAGGGATTTTCTTTAAAGATAATAAGCCTCCTTGCGAGTCTTGTTTGCTGTAGTTTGTTTTGGTGGTTTCCTGTAGAACCACTTGTTAGAGAAAACCACCACCGGTCTCGATTGCCGCCCTTTGGACAAAAGGACATCTCTTCACTTTACCGACATTTCCCAATCTCCAAGCTATCAAAAAAAATTGTAAGGTCTAGATCGCGTAGAGATTTTAACATTCTCAGATTTTCCTTGTCTATTCCGGATACTTCTCCTTTTTTATAAAGAAAGACAAACATTCCCAGGTTACGAATAACCTGACAATATTTGAAAATCTCCTACTACCATCACAGTAAGCGGAAGATGTTGCTTGTGTTGTGACGGAGGACTTAGCCAGCAGAGGAATTGAACTCACGATGCCTGGGTGCGACCCAGACGGGATGCCACTGACCGGTCAGGTGAGGTATTTATTTGCCAGTTTTACTTTTTCCATCACCTCCCTATCACTTTCTTATCTTCTAGATGAATTATCTCTTCCCGGGTCTCCTTAAAGCTTATTTAAAAATATATTTTACCGTTTGTAAATTCGAAAAAAATAAATATTTCTAATGGTGTTTGTTTTTTCAATTTGTGCTTTTTTTTCGATGGCCTCTTAATTTACACATGTAAATATAGTATTACTAGTTCCTGGATTTCTCTATAAAGCTATATTTCGTTGATAGTGTCTACTTGGATATGATATGTAACAATTAATAATACTCAAACAGGCACTCGAAAAATGAAACTAACGCTCTCTATCGGAGGTAAACATAAATAATATAAAAAAATATACTATATCCAAGATCCAAACCAGCCGACAGCAAGCTTCTTCGCAGCGTAATACAAAGATGGCCACTTGTAGACAATCATGGATTTGTCACGGTTGAAGTTTTATTTTACAATCGTACACCGCGTCTGAATTTTCATATAAATTCGTAGCAAATTAAGTAGTGTTTGGGCGTGGGCGATTGTTAGACAGTAAACTGTACACATTCATATACGAATAACAACCATTAATCATTCTGTCATGATTTGTTAATCTTCTATCCATTTTCTAATATGTATCCATATTCCTTTCTTTAAATAAATAAAAAAAAATCTCCCAAACTCGAATAACTACTTATATACATATCAAACAAGACGAGAATAATATGTAAATAAAATTATCGGATTTCAAGTTTTTTGTCGAGTAATTCGCATTTCGAAAGCTGTCCCAGGTAAATCGCAATCGTAAAATCTGGATTAAAGATGTATTTTACATTATAATAAGTTGAATTATATACACGAGTGCCAAATAAGTTTTGCTTATTTAATCTTGGATAATATGATCGGTGAAATTATCAATTGACTGAAAAGGAAAGGCTTCGAAAAAAAAAATAACAACGATATTATTAATCAGATTAATTTATTGCCAATAATAATAACTGGACTAGGTCGATGTGCTCTGCGAACAGTTTGCCATTCGAATTTCACTTGTCAGATATGATCACTTTCTTTTTCAATTATTACATCCAGGTATTCACACATAGATATTTATTTTTATTACCCACGTACGAGTATATAAATGTGTTTGGCGATTATTTTAAAATAAATCACATCCCGAAACAGGCAATTATTTTACACAATAAACCGAGCTTAATAAAATCAATTGTTATTCAAATCCATATGAAGAGAATGCACTGTTACTAGACACGTACGAGTATTTGACATAAACACTGTGTATAAAGTAATCTCACCCGATCAAACTACGTCTCTACAATTTATGCTGTTATTGCCATTGCTGTATTTTATGTCAATTGTTCATATCTCTAGTAGGCGCAACATTTAAGTGTGTATGAATATTACTATTCTTACAAAAATAGTAATGTTCCTACCAGTGGCGTGCATTGATCCTTGACCAAGGGTAGGGTATAATCTACTTCATCGTGAAAACCCGAATGTCTTATATTTAGCAGCAAGTAATTCCGCCGAGAGCCTCATCAGTTGTAGAGCTATTATTTGTTGGCATTACCATTTAACCGCCCGTTCTTGGGTTATTATTAAAAAAATAGGTAAAAAACATCGTTTTTTTTCATTAGATTTCGCTATAACAATACATGTGACTAATGATGTAACTTGTATGGGAGAGACGAAAATACCCGAACACCGCTAGCTTCGGCTGCTGACCTCGTAATACTAAACGAGATGACGCAGGAACAAACTTGACGAATACGAATGTTTTGTGGGTTTCGGGTATAGCTTTTTTTGTACCTGAACGTACAGGATATGGCTTGTTGTGTTCGGGCGATAATATAGCGACCATATCAAGTACGTTCGTATGGGTAGAGCGGTAAATGAAGTTTCATCTAATTATCAAAACTGTATTTTTCGCAAATTATGATAAATTATACAAAAGTACCTACCGCACATGTTCTGAAGGCGATAAAAAAACAGCGGAGGAAACTATAATGTAGGTATAACATAACTTTGATGAATAACCTTAATCACTAAATAACTTTAATCGTCATTACCTAGAGTAAGAGAAATAAAGATCATAAAAATTCTCTCATCAAACACTAGAACACTATGTGTAAATTGGTAACTTTGCATAAGAGCTGTAGTAGTTGCAATATTATGTTTTCAAATGAAATAAATAGGATTTTACGCAAAATATCAAAAACAACACTATATTTCTTTATTTCAAAAACAATAAAAATGAAGACGTGAAACTCTAAACACATAGAAACGAAAGTTTAAACAGCTTTAATAAGGAGTATCACTTGCACATCCGACATTGTTCGTTTGGATCGTCGAGCTATTTTATGTTGAATATTTTACACTGTGTTAATCGTGTAATATTTATATTATAATATTTGCAAAAAGCACATACGTAATTTGTCTATTCTTACGTTATTATGTATATCATTTGTCTATACTTGTCATTATTTTTTAGTATACTGTGTATCCTGATGAGGGAAGTTTCGCTTCCGTTTATATTTATTTATTAAACAGTGGTGTAAAAGAAGCGTGATTAATTATTAATAATACCCTGGACTCGCCAGAACTCGTTAACTTTATAAACTTTCACATACCATAACAACCCGACAAACCGATTTTTTTTATTTGCCCGCATGCTGGACCAATCTCAGGATAAATTCTCCAATTCCCCGTATTTGTGCGCAATATAACGCACAATTTCACAATATCGACACTCTTCACAATACCCTCTCAAAATATCGAACCGCAATAATACGTACGACCACAAATTGTGATGCACGCCTGTAAAATGTATCGAGAGCATCTCCTGTCCCGATCCTATGTTCCTCTTCCTCTCCTCCTTTACTTATTTTATTTTTTGTAATAAAACACACTTTCTTAACCACTTTTAGCATAAGAAACTTTGCTGGCTTACCTTTTGTAAAACTTCCTTTGTATATAAATCTTTGTATATAAGCTGTTTGTTTCTTACAAACAAATAAATAATAAATTATATATTAATCTTATTACACATTAATTAAATATATATATATATATATCACAAATAATGTTGGCTTTCGTAAAATATATTCAAATTTTATGTATCCAGTATTGATTTGGAATATACATTAATGAAGCAGTTATGTGGATACGTGATGTGGCCGGTAATCCCAGACAACACCGGTTAAAGCCAGCAAGTTAGTATTTCTTAACGAAAACTTACCACGCCTGTTGTTTTTTTTTAAATATCAATTAATTCGCTGTTTTTCCTACCGCCTACCCTGATTAAAAACTCTACACGCCACTGCTAATACTATAGAAGAGACAACGTGAAGTAATGGGCGTTATTTCCGTCTAAATTAAGTTTATAGCCGTTTAACCTATATGATGTATGCACGAGTGAAAACACGAACTCTCTTGCCACCGCCATCAAATGAACACACACATAAATATGAAAACACATGACATGACCCGTCGTGATCTCTGATAGTTCACCCCGCCCATCACTACTGTGATAAAGAGGCGGAGAGAATCAAACAAAAAAAAACAAATTGTGCAGGTAAAATGAGGTATATGAATACAGTGAAGAACGAGTTCCTACCTAGACAAGAGTAGTGATGGAACCTACCTACTATAGCCGCTTCAGGAACACTTTCGTTTCGCATAAATTAACTGTTCCGTCATGGGCTGCTTTGTATGTGATTTTTTTACTGTTTAATTACTATCGCGCTAAGTTGAGAAGCAATTATTGCAGTGAGCAGGGGACCAAACGCCTCAACGTCTGCTGCATTCGGACTTCTTGTTTATTTATTAGAAACGGTGGTCAATGATACTTACGAATGGCGAGGGCAATACGCTCTTTAATTACCAAGTAGTAAACATAATTAACTTTAAAAAATTGTGCATACATTAAGATTTTTATCGTATCTCGACATTTTGAAAGTTGAACAAGTAATCCAAAAGGCTAAATAATTTATTGGGTAAGTAATAATTTATTAAGCGAAATAAACATTGTTATGAACGGTTAAGTTTATTGAATTCATTAAAAATATTCTACATACAAATATCAGCAAAAATGGAGCATAATTCGATTTAACTCTTAATAGTTTTATTTATGTAACCAGGGGCGGTATTCCCGTTCTTTACGTAACTGTGTTTCCGATTCTCTCGGATAACAGCTGAATTCAGCGAGCGACATTCATCAAGAATGTCAATAATTACGTCGTTTTAATAAGAGAAAAACTCAATATTTGCGATGTTTTAACCAGACAAAAACTGAATATTAAGTATGTTATTACAGTGGTGCCTCGCATAACGAACGCCTCGCACAGCGAACGCTGCACACAACGAACTTCCTTTTCGTTCATTTCACGATTCATACAACGAACTTCGCTTCACACAACGAACTTCGCTTCACACAACGAACTTCGCTTCACACAACGAAGTCGCCCACTTCACACGATCACTGCCGATTTATTGCATCCTTCCGCGCAGGCAGTCGTTAGTCACTGAGCAGTACGCTTAACTTACGCACGTGTCGCAGCAATCGTTCATCATTACAACGAAGTCGCCCGATCTTCTACGATCACTGCCGATTAATTGCATCCTCCCGCGCAGGCAGTCGTTAGACTCGTTAGTCACTGCGTAGTACGCTTAACTTACGCACGTATCGCAGCAATCGTTCTTCATTACGAATTAAATCGCACACGTATCACGGCAGTCGTCCTTTTAAGATAAACTCAACATTTTTTTTATATGATGGGTTCTAAAAAAAGCAGGAAGGTGATTTCTCTTGAAATGAAACAGGAAATAATTAGAAGGAGTGAATGTGGGGTAAAACAGTGTGACCTCGTCAAAGAGTTTGGCCTCAACAAGACCACCATTTTCACCATTTTGACAAACAAGGATGCAATAAAATCAGCCAAAGTAGCCAAAGGAGTATCAAAACTATTTAATGAAAAACATAGATCTTCAATCCACGAGGAAATGGAGAGGCTATTAGCGATTTGGATTAAGGACAGGCAGGTGAAAGGTGACGTAACAACCCAAGATATTATCTGTCACAAGGCCAAGATAATTTATGAAGATCTAAAGAAAAACATCCCTGGAAGTAGCAGCAATCAAGATAATAAAGAAGATTTCAAAGCCAGCAGGGGGTGGTTTTTTAGATTTAAGAAAAGGTATGGAATCCACAGCGTTAATATGCATGGTGAGGCTGGCAGTGCTGATAAAAAAGAAGCAGAAAAGTTCTCTATTAATTTTCAAAAATTTATTATGGATGAAGGATACTGCCCACAACAAGTGTTCAATGCCGATGAAACGGGTCTTTTCTGGAAAAGAATGCCGAGCAGAACCTTCATTACAAAAGAAGAGAAGAAATTGCCAGGACACAAAGCCATGAAGGACAGACTTACCCTTATGATTTCGTCTAATGCCAGCGGAGACCTCAAGATCAAACCTCTATTGGTTTATCACTCTAATAATCCAAGAATTTTTAAGAAAAATAACGTTATTAAGTCCAAATTGCCCGTCCATTGGAAGTCCAATCAAAAAGCCTGGGTGACCCAAGTTATCTTCAACGAATGGATTCTGGAAACCTTTGCTCCTGCCGTGAAGAAATTCTTGTTGGAAAAAGAACTGCCGCTCAAAGCCCTTCTGATACTTGACAATGCCCCTTCTCACCCAAAAGACCTAGAAGAAATATTGCAGGAAAATTATCCTTTTATCAAGGTGCAGTATTTGCCACCAAACACCACATCCATTCTCCAGCCAATGGATCAGCAAGTTATTGCGAACTTTAAAAAACTCTACACTAGAGCCCTCTTTAATAAGGTGTTTGAAGAATGCGAGTTTGGTGGAGACAATATGACTATCCGAATGTTTTGGAAGGAGAAATTTGATATCCTTTTGGCAATACGACTTATACAGAAGGCCTGGGAAGAAGTGTCACAAAGGACCCTCATTTCTGCTTGGAAGATGCTTGTGCCTTCGTGGATTCAGGAAGAAGCAGTAGTTGATGACACAGAAGTGGTGAAAGACATCATCACAGTGGCCCAAAGGTTGGAATTAGAGGTAGAGGAAGAGGATGTAGAGGAGCTTATTGAGGAACACAAAGAAGAGCTGACAACTGAAGAGCTCCAAACACTTCTGGCCCAACAACAGGACAATGCTCAAAGGGAAGCGTCATCTGATAACGAGGAGCAACAATCAAACAATCAACCAATTCCAACTGCTGACATCAAGAACATCCTGGTCAAATGGAAAGCAGTTCAGGAGTTTACCAATGCCCACTATCCGGATTCCGCTGAAGCAAACAGGATCAACGACCTGTACTCCGATACTCTTGTCCGTTATTTCCGGCAGATGTTGAAGAAAAGAGAGAAACAAACGACTTTGGACAGGTTTTTCACTGCACCATCGGCCAAAAAGCGGAAAATGGATGAAGATGTGCAAGATTCGATTATTTCTTAAAATTAAAAATGTGTGTTTTTTTCATTATGTTTTTAGATGTATCTAAATAAAAATAATAACAAAAATTTATCTTTTTTTTATGTCATCTTACCATATTTTATGCTACAGAACGAATTATTTTTTTTAACATGTATTGTTATGGGAAAACGCGTTTCACATAACGAACTTTTCGCATAACGAACTTGCTCCTGGAACGAATTAAGTTCGTTGTGTGAGGCACCACTGTATTTACTTTAAACATAATTAGCTAGTAAAAAATATTAAACATTATATAGATATTGACATTTTTGACGATTCACGTCAAGCGCGGAATTGAATAGAGTCGGTACGACCGGTCGAGTCCAATGAATTCGATTCCGAAGGCGGTGGATTCACTCCGAGTTCGCAAATCCGGATTCACTCGTTTCGAACTCACACTCAAGGAACAGCGAAGGTTTTGGATTGGAGTCAGAAACGAAAGGCGTCCCAATTTATTAGTGTTATGAACGATTTTTGATTCCGGAACGGCGGACCTATGCGGACCGAAAGTAACGAAGACCGAGTCCGAGGAATCGACTCCATGTGGCTAAACTCGGAATTGGAACAGAGTTTTTAAAATAAGTGGAATGACCCACCTCTTCGGTCGGCACAAATTCAAATGTCACTTTTAGGACTAGAGACAAAAATAGTTCATTACTATCTAATGAGGTAGGTACTTTTTTATAAAACGGGATTATTCGTTAAAGGGCTTATTTATGATATTTAAAAATAAAATAAAAATGTATTAAAATGAATTATAAAATAATGTAATTGTTTTTAAAAGTTTTAGTTCAAAATCTTACATCACTTGAAGATATTTTATCAATTTGTGTTTTCAAATAATCTCTTGACAATCTATGTAGGATATTTTTACTATGTCTCACCGGAATTCCTCAGTTAATCAAGAAGTCTTTAACCCTAAGGAAAAACGTAAGGAATCTTCCTTAACCCTTTAGGTGCCACCGAACGGATTATTGCAATTGAGTGCCACAGAACGATATATAGCTCAAGCCATAAAATTCGTCACGCGTTACCCACGGTTCTAAAATTACGTTACATTATTGAAAACATGTGTCTAAAACAAAAGTAATTAAAAAAAAAAAAAAAATATATATATATATATTTTTTTATTTTTTATATTTATATTTTATATATATATATTCATGGATTATCGATACTTCTCCAGCATTTAAAAAAAAATACATGTGGCACCTAAAGGGTTAAAAAGAACGGGAATAACGCCCCTGGTACCCAAAGCAAGTGAAAATAACAAGTTTTTTAAAGTAATTTATTTTTATTTTTATATGAATACCTCACAAGAGTCCCAACTGCTGCCAATCGTCTGGAGCCAGTGAGACTATGGCATTCCCAATTGGGGCATGTTGTGAGGCTGAAGGTATTGGGTTGGGGAAGGAGAAGGGGGAGAGGAAGGTTGGGAATACCTGGCTATTCAGATCTGGTCACCAAACACGGCTAAAAGCCATTTCAAGCAACGTTTCAATTCTGAATGGTGGTCTTTCACCAGGGCGATACTGAGAGTATCTTCCACTCTGGAACGTGCGCAAATATACTCTATATTATTTTTTAAATTAATTAATTGTGAAACAACACAAATTAATTAAATAAAAATTACTTTCGCACGCCGGGATTTGAACCCGCGACCTTCGGATTCGTAGTCGAGAGCCTTTCCCCTCGACCATGGAGGCCATTATAGTTATAAACCATTAATGATGTAAATCCCTATTACTACAGTACTTCTAAATATCATCACTCATGTTGAAAAGAGAATTAGATCAATTGCGCTTTGTTTTTTTAATACAGAAATTTTCTAAATGCAATTTTTTAAAATTTTTATTTAATTTATTTACTAATTTTTATTTTACTTTATTTTTTTATAATTTTTTTTTATAACCTTTGAATTAGTATCCCTGCAATGTTCTCCAAAACGGTATCGTAAACATATATTTTGCAATAATTTTTCAATTGTAGACTCTTCATTTAAAATATTAGAAAAAAAGGTTTTAATTCTGCTGTGAAATATGATTGAAACACTACATAATGACTGTTTTCTACCTGTTCATTGGCATACATTTGCACGTGGAATCTTTAATTACATTATAAAAAAAGGCAGTGTTCTTTACTTTTAACTTTGCTCTAGACCAATTTGCTTTTAAGGACAGCTTCTTGAAATATAATTTAACGTTCATATTTTAAGTTTTAGTTCTTGTTCGCGCATTGACGTTATTAGTTGGGAAAAGCCAAAATTAAAAGTTCCACAGATGGTATTATATTATTATACTAGGCATCATTTTACAAGGGTAGGTAAACCGGTATTAGGAATTCGTGTTAAGTTTTGGTTTGAATGTAGGTACACTAACTAAATTTATTTAAAAGGATATTTAACGGCTGCGCGGCATGTTTCATACAAAACTTTATTTGAACCGTTTTTTATTTATTTTATATTTCATTACATTTTCATAGTAGACGGGGTTATTTTTTTTGTTTTATCACCATTAACCCCCAAATAATTACTAAAGTTGCCTCTGAAATCGCGAAAATTCGATTTCATTAATGGCCTTTATATTGGGGTTATACCTATGTGAATTTTTTTTTTGTTTTTTTTTATTTTTTTTTTATTGGCTAAAAGTATGCTAAAACATCCCTAGAATTGAAATCAATAAAGTCCAAATACTAATATACTTCAGACAATTTTTGAGAATTAATTTTCTGAAGCAACTCCAATGCTCGAAAATCGTAAAATTTGCCCTTTTCAGCGATGCTTGGTTTTTTTTTAATTTGGCGGTGATAATTTAATTTATAACTAACCGTTCATCCAGAATTGACTTGAAATTGAAGTATAGATATCGCTGTATACTATATAGCAAATATTATACACTGTATAGGACGCGTTCCCTCGTAAACGACGCTAGGAGAGCTTCTGTTTACTCGATCGACTACACGCTATCGACTACAAATCTGTAACGTTTTGAAACTTTAAACGCGTTTATCTAGAAACCGTGTTTTTGAAATCGGCCGGAAACGAAACTCTTTCCGTTTTCATCCGATTGACTTGAAATTTTAACTGTTGCTTCTTGATATATAAACAATTAAAGTCATTTTATTTTATCAAAAATGCAACTTTTTGATTAAACGGTCGCCGTTTTGCGAAAAATTGATGTTATTGTATGATCGCGTGTACTTCACTAGCAAATCGAATGAAGATTATGATAAAAAAAATATTGTTCCAGATGCTGATAGGGCTGCGTAATGTGTCCGGCCGCGCAACACCTTTTTAAAATACTACATAACTTATCATGTTCTACAGCCGCCATTTTGTTTTAAATTTAAAAAAAAAAAAAATTTTGTACTCTTCAAGAGTTGCCCTATCGATTGGTATATTATTTACAAAACCTTTTTCACAAAATCCATTAAAAAATCTGAAAAAACCCCTTGTTTTTTAGCCTTCACATAGGTATAATCCCTTAAGTTATTTATTTTTTTACTTCTAATCCGTACTAGATATTTGTTATACCTTTGGATGAAAAAAAAAATCATTCGGTTTAGGTGAGTGTTTTGGCCTCAAATCCAAAAATAGTTATGTATGAAACAGGCCGCTTCTCTTTCTCTTTCCTCTCCTGTTTCCTCCCTTTTACGACATAGGTATCTTCAAGACCCAGGTTCATTCCTTCCCGTCCTCCAAAAGACCCTCCACATAACATCCCCAATAAGACATGTGCTTTGAGGAAAACTATTCCTGTCCCACCCTTTTTTTTTAAATTTGGCATTTTGCTTAATCCATTCTACTAACGTCTATTCTAAACACAAACAATCACCATGCGAAGTTATATTGAACCCGTTGAACGATGTATTGATACGTTAAATTTAAATTATTTAGTAAAATAATGACCTAATATAAAGGTCTCTGTAAGAACTAGTACTGACGAAATATTCAACAAAACTTAACATTATGTCAATAAAACAATTATATGGTACTCTAAAACAATACTACTATACATTCATAAATACAGATAACAAGAAACAACAGCAATCACACATATTAGAAACACTAGATCTCAGAGTCAAAAACACATACCATATGGAACCACAAACATAACATTTGGACAAAAAAACTTCTTATAATACGGTAATAAATTATTAATTGTTTTTGTGTTTAATTCGTATAACTCTATTTAATTATTATTAAAAATTTTATGTTAATCAAATTTAATAATGTTATTATTAAGTTCTGCAAATATTTTTAGTTTTTATTTTTGTGACGCTGTTTCGGCGTTTAAGGCCATTTTCAAACTTCGGTTAATCCACACTGTGACGACTTAGTTATATGATTTTATTCGCTCCTACCCCATTCTAATTTGGACGGGTTTTTAAAGATAATGATTCATTATCGGTAAAACCGATTTAGTTGGAAAGCAATTAAAATTATTGAATTCTGTCAGGTTTTCACAGTTATAATGTGTTTCTTCGTATCTAACTGATAACGTTTTCTTTTACTTTAATACTAAATGCATACTATACTACATAATTTAGATTTTTTTTTTCATCAAGCACATCGATTTAATATAATGTAATTAAATATTTTGTAAATGAAATCCCAGTAAGGATATCATTATTTGTTATTTTGTTATAAAAAAAGAAGATAATAAAACATTATTATTATTATAAATTATAACATCAAACTATTTCACAAGTCCCCGTGAAATTCTTCGAGGACGTGTGATAAAAGCTTTATTCTAAATTGAATAACCTTTCTGATTCTGTGGACAAGTCCATCAGATACGTAAATATTATATTATTATCAAATTATTAGGTATATCAATTTGAAATTGTTGTGAATGGATGTATTTATTTAGAAAATATATTTGGGGAGATATTAAATGTACTGTATTCATTATAACTAATGTTTTTTTTTAATTCATAATTAATAGTTGCAATTGATAAACTACTAATTGATTACATGTTTTATTAAGATAATGTTTAAATAGTCATGATTAAAACGGTGAATTGAAAAGGTGAAATGATTGCGAAAAGCTTTCTTAACGAAGAAAAAATCGAGTTTTGACATCGGAATTCGGAAGTTTGACGTACAGGTGTTTCACTTGATGCAAAAAATCTAATGGTCTGTCCGTCTCTGAAATATTGAGGGTAATTTGAATGAGTTGGCATTCAACCAATTTAATTTAAGACAATCGTGTAAAATATGACAATCAATAAATGAATGTTTTTCACTAGGTAGGTACAGTAGAATCATATTTATGAGATTCTTGCTTGTGTAGTGGTGTATTATATAACGGGACTACTGTGGGGACAAGAGAGGACTGAGGGCGGGTGTTCCAAACTATTTCGAATCAGTATGAACCATCTTCGGCGAGCACAAATGTATGCATTCAAACGTGCGCTCTTTAAAATGATTTTCTTTTACGTTGTTTTTCTTTGAGATTAAAAAAAATCATATCGGCTACCCCTACTACTCCTACTCCTACTCCTACTCCTACTCCTACTCCTACTCCTACTCCTACTCCTACTCCTACTCCTACTCCTACTCCTCTACTCCCACTCCTTACCCCACCCTACCCTACCCTACTCCTACCCTACTCCTACTCCTACTCCCACCCTACTCCTACCCTACTCCCACTCCTACTCCTCCTACTCCCACTCCCTACCCTACCTCTACCTCCTACTCCTACCCTACCCTACTCCTACTCCTACCCTACTCCCACTCCCTACTCTTACTCCTGCTCTTGCTCCTACTCCTAATCCTACTTCTACTCCTACTCCTACTCCTACTCCTGCTCCTGCTCCTGCTCCTGCTCCTGCTCATGCTCATACTCATACTCATACTCCTACTCCTACTCCTAATCCTACTCCTACTCCTACTCCTACTCCTTCTCCTACTCCTACTCCTACTCCTACCCCTACTCGTATTCCTACTCTTACTCCCACCCCTACTCCTACTTCTACTTCTACTCCTACTCGTATTCCTACTCTTACTCCCACCCCTACTCCTACTTCTACTTCTACTCCTACTCCTACTCCTACTCCTCTTCCTACTCCTACTCCTACTCCTACACCTACTCCTAATTCTTCTTATTCATATTAATTAAAAACAGAAACAGCGCACGTGATGTCAGATGTTCAAATGTGTAAATGCAATGGTACCAACATAACAAGGTGTTTTGATGAGATGATTTTTTAGTCACCTTTAAATAACGATTTATAAATTCTTCGTATAATTATATGTTATCGTATATAATAAAAGCTGTATATTCAGAATCGACGTTTCTTGATCTATAAGAATGTATATTTTTAAAGTCATTATATTTTTCACGTTTATCGTGGAGATAAGTTACAAAATGTTTTTTTATCAAAAATTTGTTAAAGATATGAAAAGAGTTGTACAAAAATCTGGGATGTTTCAGTTTTTTTTCTGTTACAAGCTCAGAAACAAAAGATATCAGATCAATACGTTTTCCAACGGTAATTGAATCTTTTAACAGATACAACTTGTAATATAAACACATACATTTGTTTTAAACAACATCAATTTAATGTATTGTTTTGGAAGTACCCTTTCTGCGTCAGGACAATATTAAAACTAATATAGCATACAAAATAATGACAGACAAACATACATATTTAGGCGTCGAAGTGGGAGGCGATCAAAGTGGAAGAGGTAATTAATGGTTATGTGAGGAACAGAGCGGTTCACTGGAAAAACTAGAATAGGATTATAAGATAAATTTACTTGGTTATTCAAAAAACTATAATTCTAATTTATGATTTTTTTTGCCTTTATGATTGCGGTGAAGAATTTTAACCCCCGTACCTATATTTTCGATTGAAATGAGATGATTGGCAAGCTCTGAAAAAATATGAAATACGTAATATAATTTAACTATATACTTTTTAAATTTCACGCATAAAGAAAACATAAAACGAAAATTCATTTAAATCAACTTTTTATGTTGATATTCGGTAACTTCCCCAGGATTAATCATAGAAAAAACTGGTTAAAATATGGTTCTAGTTTATTTATACATATCCCATTTGAATATTTTATTTAATAATGCGGTGTTCATACAATGTAATAATCCGATTCCCCGCCCGGAATATTTCAATAAGTGAATGCTCGCTACTAACGGCCAAAACGGCACAGAAAGAACTGTAAATTTCATAGTCCCCGGAAAAAATATATATACGACAGGTGTTTAAAAATAATTTCTCTCTCTGTGCTGATCGTATTTGATGCCATATTCAGAGCGGACAGGGAATTCCAAAGCATTTGAAATAAATTTGCAAGGATAATTAACGTAAACATTTTGTTGTGTTATGTAAAATATGGGCTAAGTTAATGTTTTTATAATTTTTGATTGATTTTCACCATTAATACCAGGAGAACGAAACGTGTCGTGACGTCTGATTTATGCTTTTTTTTAAATAAACGTTTTTAAGTTGGTTGTTGTATAATCGAAGAAAAAAAAACATGACTCTAAATTGTTGCATGAAAAAAAACTGTATGCGGATCGCTTAAGGGTCGGAACTTAAAAATGGCCCTAAAATTAATTTTGTATGTTGCTAACTCAAGCAATACCACAAATTATTTATCTGTAAATTCTATACAGGTAGTTAGAAAATATACAAGGTTTCAAAAGACAAAAATCCTCCAATCGTAATCTTTAAATTCTATGAAATATATCCAAAAATAGGTGCAGTTTAAAAACCAGTGAAAGCATTTTTCAACGTTTTATCTAAAATTCCAGTACGTATTTCATATGGAATTTAAAATATTACCGTTTAAGGATTATTGTATTTTGAAACCTTATAAAATTTCCTAACTACCCGTATAGAATTAACAGATAAATCATTCGTATTTATTGAGTTAGCAACCTGCAAGCAGTGGCGTGCAAAGAGTTTTTAAAAATTACCACAGACGTTCTTACCAATCTTCAATTAATTCCCACATTATTGGCTGATTTCTTTTCTGTATGATTGCAAAGTTCTATCCGAATATACAACTTTTCAGTTATATAGCATGCAAAAAAGATAGCAGCCAATAATATGGGAATTAAAATGTTTTTTTTTTAATTATAAAAGCTTTGTAACTTTTTTCCACTTATTTAATTTTCTCTCGGATAGGTTTCATCCTATCACAGGCATCCCAGTCTGACGATGCCCGTGATAGGGTGAAACCGGTAAAAAAAAATCATTTTAATTTGGAACTAGCTCAGTGGTTAGAGCATTGTTCCAGTAAGAGAGAGGTTCTGGGTTCGATTCCCAGATGCGACTGGTACACTTTAATTTTCTATGTCTTTTGCCGTTTCATGTTTCATTTGAGATTTGTTAATATTGTCTTCTTCAATGAATAAATATTACAATGAGGTATATAAGCTTCATTAAGTTATATGAAAAAATGAATTTCAATTATGAAATCGAATACCCATGGAACTCGAGTTAGTTGATCAATATTAAACATGGGCAGAAATCACTGAAGATTAGCTGCTTCTGTTACACGGTTACACTCACAGTAATCGGTAATCCCATACAAGCTTCAGAACGTCTGCAGACTGAACAATATATTCTTATTTACCACTGAAGAGATAAACCGATAAAACCGAAGTGTATTGTGGGCGTGTCTGTGTGCCGGACGTAGGGTCAATTTTGTCTTACCGTTTAAAATGGAAAAATTTTTTCGCGAACGTATCATACATGTCACTAACCTGTCTACGATCTAGAAATTAAAAACTCTTATGTATACGCCGACATTTTTTCAAGTAATTTTCATATTTCGAACCTCTAGCAGGGTTGGAAAGAATACGGTGTTTTACAAAAACGATTTCTTTAGTGGGTTTTTTCGGGCTTAATTAAAGAAAATTGTTAGTGCGTGTACGATTTTAAATAATAAAATTTTAAGTAATTTTCATGATAAATGATGATCTATAACATAGGTTACTAAACTTTTTTCCCCGTGGACCCCTTTGCCATTTTTTTAAATTTTCTGTGGACCCCCCCACACTCCCCCAGTCTGTCTATCCAAAACGTTGGTACAATACTGAATAAGTGCTATTTATTCACTGTGCGATACATTGCAGCTGGTATGAAAATTTGTAAAAACTTGCACATGAATGTGCCTACATGGACGCGATTCGTTTAAAGTGTTTCGAGCGAATCTTACTACGCGTGTAGTCTAAATGAACTCCGATCCGTGGACCCCCATTTACGTCTCCCTGCCATAGACCCCTGCGAATCTATATGGAACCCCCAGGGGTTCGTACGGACCACTTTGTGGAACCTATGATCTATACAAATTGCTAATAAATACTTTATTTACGGTTAAACATCCAAAAAGTACTATTTGACTTTATACTAAATAACATTTATTGTAATTTCTTCAAACGATTGGTATTCACTTTGTGGCGTCATTATGAATTAATTAATTAAAAAATATAATTTGTTTACACCACTTTATAGATATACATAAACATCTGCATATTTCGACAGCAATGCTGTGTCATCGTGAATAATTATAAAGTGGTGTAAACAAAGTATATTTTTTAATTAATTAATTTATATTTATTGATTCAAAAAAGTTTATAATTTTGCTAGTATTGAAGATTTATGGAAAGAGTTAGTTAATTTAACATGGACAACGATCTTATTAATTAAATAATTGATTTAGGGTCCTGTGACTGATGGTTACATTTGCAAGATTGTTTTACGCTCCCATCTCATGAATGTTTCCCACATAGTGTTGTTATTCTACCACGGGGATATATTTTACATAAACGAATTAAAAAAAAATTACTTTGTATTCACCACTTTATGTACAGGTTATATTAATATTATTTTTTTCAATGATTAAATATTATAGTGAAGTTTTTAAATCTCAATAAAAAATAATTAATAATTAAAAATTGAATATATTCTTTAGACTTTTATAAAAAGTCAATAGATGTCTCATATAAAGAAAAAATCGGATATTCATCCGAAGACACTGTCTAGTTTGCAATTGTGTTAGTGAAGAACTCTGTAATCATCATAAAGACGGCTGCCAATGATATGGGAGTAAAAATGGAGAATAATATTGACAAATATTGAATTTGAGATATGATATCGATGAAGATGACATAAATTGTACTGGTCTCATTAGCTAAGTTGGTAAGTTGGTAAAGTCCCGGGTTCGAGTCCCAGATGCGACTGAAATCTTTTTATTTTCTGTTGTTTTTTTCCGGTTTCATATTTCATTTAGGTTATGTTATTATTATTTTCTTCAATGATTACAAAGTAATTGTTTAAATGTATTTATTCACAATGACGCAACAAAGTGAATACCAATCTTTTGAAAAAATTATATACTTTACATTGTACGAGTATTACCCCAAATCACTCACAATTACTACTATATTATTACAGTACTTAGATAAAATAAAATAAAGTGTGGTTTTATAACTCATATTTTCAATTATTGTTTTCATTATGCTTATTTTGTTGAAAAAAAAACATTTTCGGTTAAAAAAAGTCAGGGGTTTTTTCAAGTGGTTTTTACGGGTCGGGGAAAATTATGCCAACCCTGACTTCTAGGGAGTGTTTTTACTGTGCACTTTTAACTATTGGAACAATAATACGATTTAAAGTCTCTTTTAGTTCAGCTTTGAAATGTGGAGTGAGAAAATATGTTTTAGTTTAATCTTTATAATAAAAATGGTCCTTTAGCATCGCTTGACTAATGCAGAAGCAAAATGGTAGATACCATAGTCCCACGGGCTCCGGACACTTGGTATTCTAGTGCGATAAAAAAGAAAAGCCTGGAACTTTCCTCTTCCCCTTTCCTCATTATCTCTAGAATTTCCTGTCGCCTCTTTCCCAGTATTTGAGGTGCCATCGCATTTGAGAATCTTGTGTCACTACATAGATATATCACCATATATGTAATCAACCATCTTTGTTTAAATAGTCTGGTTTTTGGGGAAAATTAATCAATAATTTAATAAGAAAGCCATTTAATCGATAGCTTTATATCATGTTAGAATGTGTGTTCACAATGTACCTCCCACCTTTGTCCATAATATGTATCGCAATAGATATACACACTATAGACGCTGAAGAACGCAAATGTCTGCGGCAGAAATGATCAAAGTTGTCATGCAAGTTGTCCACGAGCAGGTTCACAGGCAACTTCGTCTGTAGAAGAGAAATCTCATATGAAAAAACGTGAAATCAAACGAGTGTTCTGAAAACGTAGATTTCTCAGTGTTGATATTGTTGACGCGTCTTTATTCACGGTTTGCTATGGTTATTTAATCGTCACGGTTGTAATAGACACAATACACTCTTCAATATGTGGTAATTTTTAGAAAAACACGTTAAAACATATATTTTTTACAAACAAACGTCATTACTAAAATATTAAGTAGAAAATCTGTTGAAAATTCGTCTGTTTATCCAACTGGAATTTCTGAAAAATTATTCTCACAATGTCATTTGCATCATGAGATTTTCAGTACTATTTATTCAATGGTCAAACATAATAAGACAAAAGGCCGCGGTCTGGTTTACAAATTTTTTTCAAATGTTCTAGTCTTCTTAGTCTTAAAACTACGATTATATCATTATTCTGTTTATTGCATGTGTAGGTAAAATTCTTAGGATGTGAACTATTAAATTTGTTTATCACATTACGTAGATACATTTATATAGCATATATCATAAAATAAAGTACTGTATAATAACTAATGACAATTGAGAATATTTAAACAATTGAAAGAAATCTAAATGTTTACAAGTGTTAGTGCTAGTGTATGTTTTGTCAAGTCGATATTATTTCCTAACTAGGCAGATTACCTGTTCCAAAGAACCGAATGCTCCAGTTAGGCGTGGTGTAATATTTTGTAATTATTGTTTTTCATTAATCTGTCTACTAAGTGTGGTATGAATAAATATAAGTGACATTATTTGATCATTTCTGAGACTCCCCTCTACCTAAGCAAATAAGGAACACCAGTGAAAAATATTATGACTTTTAAAATATATATTCATATGGATCAACAAACGCCGATTCTGAATATATTACTTTTATACGTAGAATTTATAAATCGTTATTTAAAAGTGATAAAATAATCATCTCATCAAAACACTTTATTATATTGGTACCATTGTATTTAGAACATCTGACGTCACGTGTGTATTCTGTTTTTGGATTAGTATGGATTTTTTTTTCGATTTTGTTTTGTATTTTAAATACGTATTTTTTTAGCTTTGGTGAAATTTAAACATAATTTTGATGACTTTAAGCTCTATAACGTTGTTCAATATTAAAAAAAAACTATTATTAATAACGGAAATTAAAGTATTCATGATCAAACCAATTGTCAATATGGATATTTTGATAATGTTGATGCTCAATACTATTATTATTTTGACATTTGACATTCTAATCCCAAAACGCGTAATAAATAGATTTGGCGCGTTTTGGAGCGCGAAAAAAAAGGACTGGAGTTACTTATTAATCATTTGTTTATTATTGGGCCGATGTGTGACGTTTTGCAGATTATAATGTTTTTTTTTTCCTGGGGAGATTTCATACTTAACTAATCAGTAATATTCCAGTGTAGATGGTACTCTATTCCATTTCCACCGGGACGCGGGTCTATCGTTAGCCCACTGACTCGAGAAGCCAGACGATAATAAATGGCCTCTACGAATGAGAAACTCGTCTGCTTTTCAATTATAAAAATGTTTTTTATGCTAAAAACACATTATTTTATACGACGGAAGCCAAAATCATTTGAAAGTTAGCGGTTTATCCGAAGCTATTCGGAATATTAACTCGCATTACTTTAAAAAATCTCACAAATTTATCAATGTCATTGTTGTCTCGATTCTTTGCCGGGCAAATGTAAATAATGCGATATGTAAAAGTATACATCCATGAGCTTTCCCCATTTGTGGTTCGATCTACCAATATTGGAATACAGATTCATCTCATTAATAATTGGACACCGATTAAAGATATGTTATTGCAGTTCCGTGTAGAAATCAGCATTTGCATCCGTCAATACAAAGTCCGCGTCGAATTTAAAGTTTACGGATCAATAAGCAATGCTCATTGTTCCCGCAATAAAATACAGAAGGTTAATGTTACTAGCAACCGATAACCTTCTAATACCTACCAATATAAGCAGATGAAACTAATGAGATATTATAAACATTTTTAAAAGAATCACGAAAAAAACCTTGTCCGTTTTTCTAGATAAGTTCAATGAAATACAATGTACCATACTTTACGTATTTCATTTAATTTCATCACTCTTCATTGAATTATATAGATTTTTTTTTAAATTTCTTCATATTTTACTGAGTTTCATCGTATTTTGTTAAATTTCATCGTATTCTTGTGAATTTCCCAGTATTTCACCGAAGTTCATCGTATTTCATCTCTTCTAATCGCATTTTATGAAATTTCATTTTATTTTTCATGTTTAATGAATTTCATCGTATTTAATTAGATTTGTCGTAGTTCATCGAATAAACCCAGTTAATACACAGTATCCGTTAACTTAAAATATTTATTCAAGTAATATTAAATTTCAAGGTTCTAACGGTTAGTAAATATTTGCGAGTAGCTCTGAAAAGTCCAGTTCTTACAATCCTGCGCCTTCTTCTCATTGTCCCGTTCTATTTGCTTAAATTAAATATATGAATGTAGACGTTACCGTTAAATAAAAAAAATAGTACTTGTTGGAAGGCGGTTTATTTTGACTTGGATAAGGTAGGTGTAGGTACAGATCGGAATGGGAGGACGGAGGCCACGGTCAGGGTCGTTTTATGACCTTCCTAGGTCGTTTCCTTCAATTAAAAAAAATTGTGCTGTTCGACTTCTGATATAATTAGACGAATTAGATGAAAATTAACGTTATAACATTTAAATGAAAAAAAAAACAAAAAATTATTTTGATTAAACCACTATTTTAATAAATAAATATTATAACAAATAAATTTAAAAAATTACTTTGTATTCACCACTTCATATACCTAGTATTCTATATATTCCCGATGAAGAAATCATCGCTTTCGAAACATGTTGATATCTCGATCCCTTGAAATAACAAGATTCCATCTGACACAGCAGTGTCATGCGATAATGTGCTCTATAGAAGGTAACTTTAAGGCTCATTATCGCATAACATTGCCGTGTCAGATGGAACCTTGTTATTCCAAGGGGTCGATCTGTATTTATTAATAAAGTGGTGGATACAAATTTTTAATTCATTTATTAATAATGATGCCACAAAGTGAATACCAATTGCAATTCTTTTGTCCAGAAATTAGACTTCTAGAGATTTTAATATTAGAGTTAAGGAACATCTAAGGCGTTTGAGTAGTAATTTTTGTTCTGATTTGCCAACCGTATTTTGGAAACAAATCATTATTTTGATATAAATAAAGGTTCAAAATTTTACACACAAATGCAATTGGGTTACAATTAAAAAAAATAGTTAGAAAAAGTATTAATAGTTATTTAAATATTATTAAAACAAAATATAAAAAAGTCCATCACTTAAACTATGTTCAGAAAAATTATTGTTATTTTGGTGCCTTAACTGTTTCTTGATTTTGTTTGAATTCCTGGTTTCTAATATAAATGCAATAATTAATATTTTTAAATAATTTATTTTTTATTTTATATAAATTGTTATGAATAGGAGGAAAGCCACGTTGGGTGACAGTGTTATAGAAGGAGGAGAAGGGATGGAGATGGGGAAGGTTGGGTTACAAGGGGAAGTTATGGGAGACAATTGTATCCTTAGGAGTTACCCTGGAGATGGCCTCTTAGATGTGAAGTCTGGTCTGGATATTGGTTTAGCTCAGATCGGCAGCGGCATTAGCTTCTCATCGTTCAGGGTCGTGGATCGATCGCAATCTTGTAGTTGGGTTGAGGGCGTCTCTAATTCTACGTTAAATGAGTACAGTGAAGTGCTTTCATACTCAGAGTTTATTGTAAAGTCAGACAAACATTGTAGATGAATAACAAACGAGTAGTTAATAATAATAATAATAATTGGATGATTTGTATAGCGCCGTTTTTGTGAAAAATCACCCCAAGGGCGCTGTGAAAAAGTAAGTAAAAAAGGTCCTATTTTAGACATGATTCTATCGTAAAATTTCTCTCTTTCTGATTCAAATCTCTAACCGGGTATTGCAAATGTAACAAGGGCTAGATCAACACATTAAGGGGAGATGGAAAATCAGCTTACATGAGGTAATCTGGTCGGGTGGCGGGAGTCATCGGCAATGACGCCAGGGCTGGACATCTCTGCACTGAATTTAATTGGCTTTTAATTGGTAATTCACCATGTTGAGGGCTTTGGCAGCAAATGGCACGTCTAGCTTCGGGTTTCAATCCGCATGCATAGTACTTGTCCGTAATAAACTAGTAATACAAAGTAGCCGCCTCTTTTCAGAGACGCAGTTGACTCCTTGAGCTCCAGGCGGGAAGTGCGTTTCAAGGGCAGTGAGGAGCGGCCGTCGAACTGCGGTTGGCGCTCGCGTCGCTTCCTTTTGTTCTGTTGTCTGATCGTGAAAATGTATGCTCTGATTGGTTTAATTTGGGCGCTAGAATCACCTGATTGGTTAATTATGGAGGGAAATGATGTGATTGCTTGCCTAGCTTATTTGTTAAGACGAGTAGCTAGAACTCATCTCAGGGCCATCCTTTCGTTACATAACAAAATATTTTTTATTTCCAAGTATTTTACAAATTTTTGTCTACGTTTATAATTTGTCTATGCGTATATGTCATTATTTTTCAGTATACATTGTATCCCGACGAAGTAACAATTGGTTTTGAAACACGTATATATTTATTTATAAAAAATAGTTATTTAAGCAATATAATGTAATATTAATCAATTTAAATTGATGCCAAAAAGTGAATTTGCGTCTATTGAAGAAGTTATAAGATTAGTTTGTAACTTTACACATCCTTCTTTCCCTCGTATTCGGGTCAGGAACCCATCTCATCAATAAGGCGCTTCCAGGTGAGCCTGTCCTGCGCTACTTCAGCGGCCTCTGCCTATAGCATGCTCAGCCTCTCATCGCACAGCCTCTTGAGTTGTTTCTTCCAACTATGTCTGGGGTGGCCTACTGAACGTTATTTATAAATACCGACCACATTTCTCTAATCGTGATTATATCACTGAGATTGCTAAGAAAATCACTATTACTTAAAAATAATATTTTTTTAATTTTTGCAAAGAAAATAGGTTTTATTATCTATTGTGATTACATTTCAAACGACCATATCTATATATATATATATATATCAATGTAAGTTTGTTTATCCTCGATGTTCTCGAAAATTACTCAGCGGTTTCGCCGAAAATAGCACAGTTTGTTTTCATTAGTGCCAGGAAGGTTTAGAAAGTAGTTTGAATGAAATCCAATATGTAAAACTGTTGCTATAACGTTTTAAAATTAGTATGAAAAACATTGAATCCGCCATGTTTTATTTAGGTTAGCCCATAGATATATCACTCTGGTTAGCCACAGATTACATATTCAAAAGAAGAAGGTTTTTTTGGCTAGAATATTTTCAAAATGGAAAACACGAGTGGGTACCTACTTAAGAAATTTACGATTTAGATGTATTTTGAAAAAAATAAACGTTTGGAATGAAATAAAATATTCAAATGAATGTTTCTTTGTTTGGGGGTAGTTACTTTCACTGTCAAATTAATTATGACACCCTAATAACAAGTAAAAAATCCCGAGCAAGGCCGGGTACACATTAGATAGTATATAATAAGAACACAACTAGTTAGGTGGTTGGAGTAGTCTTCCGGTAAACGGAAGATTCCAATGATAAAATCCTATCGATAATCAGTGGCGGTTCGTGGCCTATGAATCCTAAGTTGGTATTTTCCATAAATATTACATATTTTTCATAGATCTAAAGGGATTTCATCATAACACTGCACCAGAGATTAGCGATCTAGCAAAATGGTAGATTTTGTCGAATCTCTGTATGTACTTAATTTATTAATTCAATATTTTTTTGGCTTTTTCATAGTGAAATATTTTAGGCTCTGAAAGGTTCATCTCCAAAAGGTTCGCAGTTCCTAAAGTTTGTAGGCCCAAAAGGTTCGTAAACCCTGGGCACTGTGCTTCTTCGGCCTATGAGTTTGATTTTCCACCAGCTCGTGGTGCTTTTTATATAGGTTTTTTTTTGCGGTCACACCACCTGCAAGAGTGAAAAATTGACGGAAGAAACAACAAAGACGATGAATTATTATTGATCCCAGAGAGATAAACAGGATCCCATATATGTCCGATGTTCAAACGTCCCATAAAAGGCATCACAACTTTTAAAATGGAAAATGGACATTGATAAATAAATTAACAAATCGCCATATCCAGTACATATAAACGATAGAAAGCCAAGCACGAAGAATCTCCCACATCCATAGATTCATACACATCCGAGAACGGTATGTCTTTGTTAGTGGGATCGGTCTCTTGCAAGGTCAGTTTGACTAGGTCATTCCAGCTAATCACGAAAAAAAGTTGGGAGAGAAAAAAAGCTGCCAGTTTTAGAAGTCCGGTTTTGCGCGTCAAGCTAATGTTTATTAAAGATAGGTTGCGCATGTTTACCAGTTTATTTGGCTTAGGTATAACTCGAAGATGGTCAACATATTTTTTTTGTAGAACCGTTACAGTTTTAACCTAGTTTTGTCACCCATGACATAAGGATGAGATTAGTGGGAACATGATTTCTGGTGTATAATGGCGGTGCCTTTTTCGCACACTGTGAATTGCTGGTTTGAGATGCGAAATTGTGTTTAACAAATTATTATTAGTGGGAGGTACCTGATCTTCTAATATTTTAATCAATCTGCAATGTATACACGTATTGTATGAAATTCGTTATGATACTAAGGATGCCTCCACGGTAAATTGAAAAATATTATTTCCGAACATTTTTTACCACTGAAAAAAAGACATAAATTTAATTTAATTTTACTGCTATTAATTGCCCGTACAATTTCCTATTGCAATTTTAATTTTAATTTTTAGTATTTTATTTCAGAAACAAAAAAGAAATATATTAAATAAGCGATGTACCTACAATTTACAAGGATTTAGAAAATTATTACAAGGATCGGTAGCAATGACATGTCTCTATGGAATATCTATTGAGTGGTTGTGTACATTTGACCTAGCGGGATTTAATTATAATATTCCAGGGAATGATACAAGGTAAAGATAAAACGCCATATGAAAAATGTGTATAAGTATATGTGGCGTGCATGTGTGCGTGTGTGTGTGTGAACATGTATGAGTGTTTGTCTGAATTATAATATTTAGTGGAGAGTTGTGAGTGGGCATTGATTAAGTTACGAGTAATGTTTTCTTAAATGACGGTAGGAGTCACGGAATATGGTCGAGATTTGAGTTGGGACAAACATTATTGAATGTTTAGAGAACAAGGGAATTTGGTGAATTTGTTGCAGCGTTTGCCTTGTTGTTTAACGTGTAAAATATTTAGGTGTAACGGGTGAGTTTTGATGCTATGTTAAGAGGAACGGCTGCGCAGCCTGTTTCATACAAAACTTAATTTTGATTTGAGGCCAAAATACTCACCTAAACCTAATGATTTTTGTTTTCATCAAAAAAGTATAGTAAATATCTAGTACGGATGAAAAGTAATTTATTTATTTTTGTTTTACATTATGAAATATAGGCCATTTAATGAATTGATTTTTCGCGATTTTAAAGGCACCTTTAACAATTATTTGCGGATAACGGTGATTTAAAAAAAAAGTTTTACCCTGTCTACTTTGAAAATATAATAAAATATAAAATAAAAATATTAAAAAATATTTTAAGAAGCATTATGGAGGACTTTAAATTAAATTAAAAACGACCAATTTACGTTGGAATACAAATTTGCTGTACATATATTTTTTTAAAAATGTTTTGTTTTCGTATTTATATTTACGTAATCATATTTACATAGCAAATGCGATAATAAAAAATAAAAAAAACAATAAACCCGGAAATAATTTTTACGTTGCCTCCAAAATTATGAAAATTGATTAAGTTAATGAAACACGTTGTTATAAACCACGAATATATTTTATTTTCACGAACCGGTTTCGCTTAACTCAATCAGAGTGGAAGATACTCTCAGTATCGCCCTGTGAAAGACCACCATTCAGAATTGAAACGTTGCTTGAAATGGCTTTTAGCCGTGTTTGGTGACCAGATCTGAATAGCCAGGTATTTCCCCTTTTCCCCACCTTCCTCTCCCCCTTCTCCTTCCCCTCCCTAATACCTTCAGCCTCACAACATTCCCCAATTGGGAATGACATAGTCTCACTGGCTCCAGACGGTTCGGAGCAGTTTGGCACTCTTGTGCGGTATTCATGATAAAAATAAAAAAAGCTTCATCAGGGTAAATATAATAACTTCATTTATAAAGTTATAAATATATTCAGTTATACCTTGATGAAGCTTGAGTTAAGCGAAACCGGTTGGTGAAAATAAAATATATCCGTGGTTTATAACAACGTGTTTCATTTACTTTATACAATGTCAAACCACAAAGTGATTGCTTCTTACGAAAATATGAAAATTGATTTGTTTTCATGGAACATACTTCATAATTTAAAACAAAAATAAATAAAATACTTCTCATCCGTACTACAATAGATATTTACTATACTAATACTATAGTAATATTAAGATGAATTGTTTGTTGTATTGATGTATTTATTATAATTAATATTTTGTTGAGAGTAGTCCCGTGTTCACTGGGAGAAGAGTATCATAAGTCATTATTTATGATCAGTATTATTATGATGGTAAATATTTGTAAGTTGTTTCCAAGTATTTATTTGGTTTCTTGTATCACTTGGGAGCGCGTTGAAAAGTTTTATGACCGCAGATGACTAATGGTGTTCGGCTGTTTTAGCATTTGGCTTGGGAGTTTTATTTGTCGCATTGTTCTCGACTGTTTCCCACTTCATTAACAAAACTCGGTCAGCATTTCTTTAACAAAATAGGCCAAAACAAAAACCCACATTAAAAAAAGATATTTTTCCTTTCCTTTAGACGAAGATGTTTATGTATAATTTTGAAAATGGACGTTTTTATTTTTGAATGTTTGTATTTACGTAGGACTGTTGTAACCTTTATTCACAAGGAAAACCCCGCGTCATTTCTATCACTAAGAAACTGTGTTGTTGAAGAAATTTCCATCTGGCAATAAGCCTACTATGAATTGAAAATGTACGCTATAATGCGAAATAAAAAAAAGCTAGCAGTCCATGATGGAGTGCTGATACCAACCCCGCTGTATGGCAGTGAGGCATGGAATTGGCAGAGGAAGGATGAATGTAGACTGAATGCTGTAGAAATGAAATCTCTGGGGTGAATGTATGATAAAACCATGTATGATCGTGATCTGATGTAAGCGTAATGAGTAAGATTAAGAAAGGGACGCTTAAGTGGTTTGGGCATGTAGATAATTAGAAAGATATGAATAATGATAAATAATTCAACGATTCAACACTTCTGATAAATAAACACAGTGTTTTACAGTTAGTCACTACTTAGAGAATAATTTCCCTCGAGGTCTTTGTCATCTTTGGCGATGCTTTGTAGGGGGTTTTTTGGAGGAAAGGAAGGAGTGAACCTGGGTCTTGAAGAGGCCCATGTTGTAGGAGGGAGGAAACACAGAAGCCCGCAGATCATTCCACAGCCGAGCTGTTGATTACTAGAACGAGTCGTAGAAGCGACCCGTTCTCATGTGACAAATGGAAACCGTATACGTTGGGGGCGAGTTTGGCGTGTTTCTCGACTGTGCACCGGTGCCGAAGAGATCAATGACGCTAGTTATTTAGAGCATCTTCCATTGAAATACTGGTAGAACAAGTACAGCATTCCCACCTGACGTCTGTGTTCCAAAGATCGCAATCCGTTTGTTAAGATAGGCGAATCTATCAAACGCTCCGCCCGTTTCTGTACAGAGTTCAGGGTTTTTACGGACTGCCAAATTCGACAGTGGGGAGCATTTGCGATTTGTAGAGGGTCAGCAGTACTTTTAAGTGCACTTTCAGTGTACCTTTTAAGTATCTGCGGGCCCTGTACAGTGCGCCGAGCTTCTGATAGGTTAACTTTACTTTAAAGTGGTCACTGACCTAATTTTGGTGTTATTACTTTGTTGGAAAAATGCTGTGAATTTTATCGCATTCGACCTCCAGAACATTTGAGTGAACGAACTTCTGAGGGCATCCACTCTCCGTCTGCCATCCGTAATTTATCGGTGTACGAGTATATTGTAGGCAGAAGATTTAATTATGCCCATCACGTAGAACATCTGTCGTAAGAATATTATTTGAGGAAGTTCAGTTATGTTAGCGCATTCTTCGTAATATAATTATTAGAAAATAAAATGATTACAGCTCCACAATTCGGTACCGAAAGCATTTAATTTTGCAATGAAATTTCTTTGATTAGATATCTATTGAAACATTTTCATTATTAAATAAGATTACATTACAACCCGTTCTTCGTTTGGCAAAGCAGACAACGTCGAGCTTTTACTGCATTAAGTGATGACGTTTTTATTATAATGACCGCCTTAAGTCACCTTCTCGAAGACATTATTAAAGTTTTATGTGAACTCGTATACTACTCCACAGTCCCGCTACCCGAATAAGTGGTTCTAAAATGGAGAATTTCGAGCAAAGGAAATAAATAAGGGAAGAAAAAGGCTAATGGTGGGGTGTTATCTCCCTATCTGACAATAAATAAATACCGTAATATTTGATTTCCTATTTTTATTTTTTTATTTAATTTTTATAAATTTTTTTTTGTTATTTGGAAAACCAACAGTTTACAATAATTATTAAGTATTGTAAATGTATGTATAAAACTGAACTATTAACAGGTTTTCACTCACGTGTTTAAATTATTCAAATTCCAAAAAAAGTTACAAGTTTAGCCTATGGAGATGGAATGGTGGGAGGGAGGGTAAGGGGATGGATCTACTCTGCGTAGAGTAATATGTATTGTGTGAAAGTTATTTATTGATTTCAGGTTTGAAGTTGTGAGAGGCTGAGTTAAATAAATCGAACGCAATGTATGAAGTATTAAAAATGAGTGAAGCGCGGTGAATAAAGTGCTTTGTTTTGAGTTAGTGTTGCATTGGTGGAGGCTTAATGTGTGATTTTGTCTGTTTGCCTATTATTAAGCAATATATTAAGTACTATATTAAGCAATGCGACGTTACTGATCCTTTACCGGAGTTTTAAGGAGAATATTTAACTCTCAAGCGATGCGCGACAAACATTTATTTTATTTGGACTTACTGGGTTTTGAACCTGCGATCTCTGGAACCCCAGTAAACGATCTTACTGTCCTGCAACGGAGGTCATCTTTGGTAATGGCGCGCGATTTAAGTGTTATTTTATATTAAATATTGGGTCGCTGATCAACGATAAAAACGTAGTGAAATTTTTCGTATTGAACACTTTAGATTTAATTTTCTGATTGGCTGCACATATAATTTATTAAGGCGAAGCTATCAGTGAAATCACTATTTCGATCAATCTATACTACGAATCGGTTTATATTATTAACACAAAAAAAATGCTTTCGATAAATTGAACCTTTTCCTAGAAATGCCCTTGATAAGAATTAAAATAAATGTCTTTATTACGTTGTAAAAAATATAAGCGTAAACGATGTTTTTTTTTTTCAATTGAAAATTACGAACGTATTTTTAAAAATACTTCTTTATAGCTAAGATTATTCATGAAAGATTACCGTTTTTTTTCTTTCTTATAAATTCTTCAGAAAATAAATAAAAACCACTTTGTGCAATTAAAACAAACATTTCTAGACTCCGCTTGCCAAGCATTTTACTGTATTCGTAGTGACATAAGATATTCAGCTCGTAGCAAATATTTTTGGCTGGTATATTCCTCTTAAGCGTTCAAGACAAGCGGTCGCACTATTCCTCTTAAGACAAGCGGTCGCACCTCACTTTAAAAGTAACGCACGCACCGAGAACGGACTATTGTTGCCGTCGTACAACGGTTAACGACCATATAGCGTACAATTATAAAAAAATAAGCCGCTCGAAGCTCTCGTAAGTGGAGAATTTTAATGCAAATGAAATTTAATTTTGAAAAATTAGCGCATGCGGTTTTCGGCAGGTTTCTCTTTTACCGCGAGACATGCGGAGGAACGGAACATCCCGGCAGATCTCTCACACACACAAGCGCCCATGTAGACATACACAACCGGCTCTATACTCCGAAACAGCGGCTGTTGCGGCTAACAGTAATTCATTGCGAACCGAACCACCCAACGGTCCAGATCGTTCATACGGCCATACAAGACGTAAATACCATGTGGGTTTGACGTTTCATCGAACGCTTTTTCTATGACTTTTCAAAAAAGTTACTTTCCCACCCTTCCGCTAGGTGGTGTTTTGACAGATGGTTTTCCCTCGCTTTGAATGTACAGTGTCGCGAATTTTCGAGAAAAGTTTATTTGTGTTTATTATCTTCTGGCATTTATTGTGCAATAATAATATACCTTACTAATCTGTCGGATTACATCGGAAGTGTGCTTTGAATATGTACGTGTTCGAGTTGCAGAAGTAGGAGCTTGTTTGGCTAACTTATCGCTTATTATGCGCTCCGTGTTTGGCACGATTCAATGATTATCGCACATAAAAAAACAAATAATGTTCATTTGAATAAACGTATGCAATAACTGTGTTTATTAAGTCACGTGATTGTGGTCATTAGTGTATAACAATAACAGTACATAACTATAACATTATAAATAATATTTTTGTGTCATTAAAAAGTGTGTCTAATTTTGTGGTTAACAAAACAATACGAAGAAAGCAATCGGGTTGATTGTTTATTGAAGTGTTTATTTCTTCTCCAAAATTGCCAAGGATTATTGCACAGTGGGACAGGAGCGAATACCTGTTAATCCATTATACAGGTAAGCTTTAGTTGTAGTTAAATTTAAGACAAAGTGTGGATTGTAATGTGAGAATAAAGAGATTAAATTAATCTTGATTCAAGCCGTGAAACATACTAAAAAAATCCAGAAAATTAATTATACGCCAGATTTACGTAATTTGTTCTTGGTGTAAAAAAAATTACTTCCATTTTGAAAATACAGAATTTAGCTGACATAGAAGGCACATTATAATATGAATAATTAAAATAATTATAATGTATTTTTTTTATAATGTTTTTCTTTAATTTGTAGGTCTCCATTTTATTTTAAAATTTAAAATAGAATATAAATGACAATAAAAACAGATATTTAGAGCATTTTGATATCCATATAAAGCAGTGAAAATTTCATCCATTTTACACTTTACTTAAATAAATTTTACTAAATAAATACAAAAATACAATTTTTTTTGTAGATATTTTTTAAGGGGTGTATTTCTTAATTCAATTTTCTTCTACAGTAGTATTTACTTAATATAACTAACCTAAGTCTGTTATTGATTTAAATTAAACGATAATAAACCAATTGAAAGCACGCATTATTAACTTTGAGTGGTCTTTGTAAAAAATAATATAGATTTTAACTATTTTATTTTTTAATTTAAACGTATTAACGGCATTTTTGAGTGTGTTGTTTAACAACGTAAATCTACTGTTAGGCAGGTAATGTCAACTGTAAAAAATTATTTGTATCTTTGAATGATAAAGATTTGGAGAATTTGAAAATATGGCATGCTTCTTTACTAAAATTTGTCAGAATTGGATAGTGTTGGGAACGCACGATCAGAACTAGGCTTGGTGATATGATATGTGCTACCTCGACACTCCGTCAATGTAAAAATAGGCAAATTAGTATAAAATGTAAAAAATAATTTTGTACATAAAAATAACCATTTGACGGTCTCCGTGGTTGAGTGGTTACGATCCTTGGCTACGAATCGGGAGGTCGCGGATTCAAATGCCGGCGTGCACAAGTAAATTTTATTTGATTAAACTTCGCCATTTATTCATTTAAAGCAATATGTAGTATATTTGAGGTATGTTCCAGAGTGGTAGATACTGTAAGTATCGTCTTGGTGAAAGGCCACCATTCAGAATTGAAACGATGCTTAAAATGACTTTATCCGTTATTGTTAACCAGATCTGAATAGCCAGGTGGGTATTTCCCCACTTTCCTCTTTCCCATTGCCTTCAGCCTTATAACATATCCCAAGTGGGGATGCCATGGTCTCACTCGCTCCAGACGTTTGGGAGCAGTTGAGACTCTTGTGTGGTATCACATTAAACAAACACAAATCAAAAAGTTCTGTTGTTGGAATTGTAATAAATATATGAAATTTCGTCGATAGTAAGAAAAAAAAACAGGAAAATTATTTCCTTAATTTACAATGAAAATATTAAAAAAAAAAAAAAAAATTAAAAATCTGCATTTTAGATTGCATTGATTTAAAAAAAATTAATGTAAATCCAATTTAATAATGTTATTATTAAATTCTGCAAGTATTTTTAGTTGTTATTATTGTGACAGCTGTTTCGGCGTTTAAGGCCATTTTCAACAGTTTGAAAATTTGAACAGTTTGAAATTTGGACAGTTTGAAAATGGCCTTAAATGCCGAAACAGCTGTTACAATAATAACAACTAAAAATACTTGCAGAACTTAATAATAACATTATTAAATTTGATTTACATTAAATTTTTTAAAAACTATATGAAGTTCTACGAATGAAACACAAAAACAATTAATGCGTTGATTTTGTTTAAGTGTGTAACTTTCATAATATGAAAGTTCCTGTTGTTTTATTACAAATAGTATTTATCTTTGTTCTTATTATAATTAATTATAATAATATTATTTTATTACCGAGTGAAAGCCAATTAATAACCGAGAAAATAATATTTTGTCGGTTATTAAAATTTATATATATATAATAAAATAATTTAGAATTGTCTAAAGTAATGGCGAATAGCAATATTTATGCGTGTATTTAGGTAAACAATTTATTTTACCTCGACTCGGCTCGAAGGACCAATTTATTGGATTCTGTTCTAATATAATCAAACCCAACGATTTGAATTTTTTTTAGAAGATGCAAGTGAAATATTACATTTTATTTTTGACTGAATCACTCGTGTTTTTTAAGTTTCAAGAACAACAGAAAATAACTGCTTGTCTTTTATCCATCTCCTCAATATATTATACTAATTTCTATTGAATTACGGTTGGGAAGTACGTGATCTCATCATCATTTGTAGATGTGGAACACTAACGTGAATCCCAACACGATTTAAATCCCAATTAGACAAACAAGGTATTAACACTCAATCAGCGGTCTGTAGGTTACCCGAAGAGTACTACCATACTGTCCAATCAATCGATACACTTATAAAATCTCGAAATTATTACATATTTGATACTTACTCATAAAGATGATACTCGATTTTCTTACAGTCTGATAGAAAAGAGACATTTTGTTTATAACTACACCTATCAATTAATTGCTTTTAATATTATTTTTATATATAAAAATAATGAATGTTTGTCTACCCGTATGTCCTCAATTTTCTCATAAAATACTCTACCGTTTTCGCTGAAAATAGCACAGTTTGTTATTATTAGTGCCGGAAGATTTAACGAGTAGTTTGAATGAAATACAATATGTAAAACTGTGGCTATAACCTTTTAAAATTAGTATGAAAAACATTGAATCCGCCATGTTGTATTTAGGTTAGCCCATAGATGTACCACTCTGGTTAGTCACAGACTACACATTCAAAAGAAGAAGGTTTGTTTAGGTAGAAGTAAGTACCTATTTAAGAACGGTTTCACATCGCTGGACTTACGTTATATGTTGATAAATATTTATTTAGACTCTACTGATAAATGCGTAGAATATGTGTATGTTTTTTTCTGCATAGTTTGAGAAAGAAATCGATGTCTAATATTTTTAGTCAGTAAAAACAATCGATAGCGCCGTAAAAAATCATCAACGCTTCGTGACTTGAAGATGGTTAATTACTTTTCAATTTATTGTCAATTTTTATTGTAACCCCAACAACTAAACCTTAAATTCAAAACTAGTATTAATTGGTACTAGAAATGAATCTGTAGCGTATCTTTTATGTATTCGTAGAGTGACGTGCTTTTTAAGGCCGCTGAATATTTATTGAATCAATTAATAACGTTACAGTAAACCACATTTTCTTTATTAGGCACATCCGCTTGCTGCGATTAACAGTATTTTCGTAGAATACCACTGTATTTCTATTCATTGTTTGGACGTCAGAACGTATGTATTATGTCAATTAAATAAATCCACCAGGAAAAATATCTTTTTTTTTTTCTTAAACACAGAGGCCGGCAGATCATTCCACAGCCGAGCTGTTGAACACAAGAACGAATCGTAGAAGCGACCCGTTCTCATGTGACAAATGTCAACCGTGTGCAAATATTGGGCGCGCGTTTGGCGTGTTTTGAATCTGGTTTTGAAACTGCTCTATCGGTCAACATTTTTTTTCTGACTCGATGCACAATACCTGCTACCAGTGGCATGCATTGCTATAATAATAATAAGAGTAAATTTCTATAGCGCAGTTTTGTGAAGGTTCGCCTCAAGTGCGCTTTACACTAACTAACGTAACCTAATATAATTGTAAAATAACAGATATACTACATAGTATATCTGTTATTATATATGCAAATTAAAACTATGACATAAAATATTAATGAGCAGGTATTATAAAATAACAATTTAGAAACTAAGGGTGTAAATAATCAAATATAAAGTAGGTACAAATAACAACAGAGCAAGAGAATATTATATAATATTATACACATGGTTTTTCACTGGGTACTAAGGGAATTAAATAACAAGGGGAGAAAACCGCAACTAAATAAGCTATGGAGGATTAAAAGAAAAAATGTCCTGAAATTCTGTTTCTACGTAAATGAATTTATGTTTTATGTCGGATAGGATTTTTTGAATAATTTTGCTATATGACCAAAGGTAGGCCGTGTGTATTTTTTCAAGTTCAAAATTGTGCATTGAATGTTTGATATGATTAATATTTTATTATTGTCATGGCCAACTGAATAAATGAGTGTACAAGTTCCTTACTAAATTAAAAAAAAAAGTTTTGTATATAAATTTGTACCCATTATACTTGGGGTAGCCACAGCTTTTCAGCTTTTATGTACTGCACCCTTCTCTCTGCTATATATTCGTATTTGTTGACTATTGGTGTAATTATTTTTAGGCCGTTAAGGGAGTATATCACGTGATAAAGGTGTTTTTCTGTACAATTATTGACCTGGAGGCCTATTTTGGTTCTTTTTAAGGAAAATTCCTTATCCTTTTCTTTAGGCTTAAAGACTTTTTGCTTAACTGCGATTCCGATTACGTGTCAATGACGATACATTTTTAAAGAAGTGTCTGGTCAATTATTATAGTATTAAACGACAAATAACTCACTCCCATTATTTACAGTCAATACTTACATAATATTTAGTTTTTCTTTTGTTATAACTACGTAAATATCGATATTTTTAAAGAATATCGTTCAGAGTGAACCGAAACCGCAGTTAAGCAAGAAGTCTTTAAGCCCAAGGAAAATAATAAGGATTTTCCTTTAAAAGAATCAGAATAGCTCTCCTGATTATATTTGCTAGTATTTGACAATTCTTTTTTGAGAAATAACATTATTTATAGAGATTTGTAAATACCAAATGACGAAGAGAAATTATTTGATTCTGGTTTCACAAGTCACCCCGTCTCGTCATTAAATCATTATCAATTCTGCAGTGCATAATAATGCACGAATTAAAGCAATTCTTGAGCTCACAAGCAAAAATAAATTCAACTTAATAAGCAAAAATAATCGGCGTCGCTGTTATTTTACAAGATTTTTTAATGATTTTACAATCATTATCGGTAATACCCGGTTAAATATGCATTCATTTCAATAACTGCACATCTGATATTGAAATAGTATCGAAATAAATCATACGAAGTCGTGCGGTTGTTGGCCCACTTCTAAAGCTTCCATTATCTCAAGAGATGGGCACATTTTACTTTGGTAGAAAGGCGGCGTTGGATTCACAGAAAAGTTGAACTGCGAAGGTATCACTTTAAACTTTCTACTCGGAGTCGGAGCTTTTCAAGTTTCTCGCTGTCCGTGGACCGGTCATCTCGCTGTCTGGTTTCACTGTTTACAGCGCGCTGTTTTCAAGATCATTGCCAATATGAATCACGTTATTCGTTACTCGCTATTTTCTTCCATTTCGAATTTCGAATAACTTCTTTTCATTAATGAAAGTCACCACTAAATTTCACGTTTTTGCGCGATTGACCCAACATCATATCATTAGCGAGGTAATTTTGTAAAATTGATTGGACGAGCAATTTACAATTTCCATGCTTGTCGTTAACGTAAATAAATAAATTTTATAGACTAACAATGAATATATGGGTATGAACGAAATAGAAATACGATCGGGCGTCCTTATCGCACTCTTTAAAAATTTGGTAAGGGTAAGGCCGCTCTCTGACGGTTCGGTAGGGAATCGACATAAAGCGGGTGCAGCAAAAATGCAGGAAATGTTTCGCGATATTTCCACCATCGAAACTCTGATGGGTATGCAGTGATTTGTAGCCGCCAGTAAATTGTCGGTATTGCAGATTTCTATTATCACATTTACCGCTGAATGTTATAGGATCTATCGAAGTCAATGTCGAAAAATGTCGAGTGAATCAAGCGAAGACGAGGCCTTGGTATGCTATTTAATCCTTCGAACGAGACAAAAAAGAAGGAGGTTTTAGGTCTACCCCTGCATCGAACGTAACATTCATTGTAGGTTATTTATTGCTGCCAGGGAACTGTCCGGAGATGATGTCAAATTCCGGAAAATGTACCGAATCTCAAAAAAAACATCCGAAGAACTGGTCCAGCCCGTTACAGCAAATATAAGAAGTCTTCCTATTGCACACCAAGCTTTCTTCGTTGTTCCCTTTACTGCATATGCCGGTAATTTATAGTATAAAGAAGTGCATATTTCTCTACTTCTATTATTATCCGAAAATTCATATCCCGCTCCATGTTTGAACTCAAAGTAAACGATCGAAACGCAGTGCATAGATTTATTGGATGCGTGTTTACCGAGAAGCTACTGAATTGCTGTCCCGCTGTTGTGTAACAGAAGTACATCGCGCCGCTCCCGCTTCCCACCCGAGTCGTGAGCTAGCGCCCTTTTAAATGTATGGCACAGTGCCCTGTCGGTATCACGTATGAGATTTATGTTGATTCTCTATCTATCTATATAAGTCGGGAAAAATGAGACACAAACAAATATACATATATTTTAATTATAATGAGTTATCATTAACTCCCGAGAAAGCAATATTGGTATTTTTATAGTAGATAGTAGGATTAATAACATTCACAGCGATAAAACTTCAAACCACTTTTTTTTTCTAAATGGTCTGAAACAGTTTGTTGCGAAGTGAAGGCATCCAACCATATTCACACCTTTGAATGCGAATAACAGTGGTCCATTCATCTCGACGTAGTTGTAGATCATTGTCATGTATTATGAAATTACAGCGTAATTTATGTTTTTTTTATGGATCTTTAGTGTTTTTATGTGTTTTTAATTAATATTGTCTTTTGCCACTGTCAGTAAAGAAATTTCATATTTGCGGCTCGGTCGAAATACAATTAAATTAAATAATACGTTATCCACTGATCTTTCCCTAATCGAAAAAAAAACTAAGGTTGCTCTTTGACGGTCCGGTGAGGAACGAACTTTTCACTCGTTACTGGAGACACTGCGCAGAAAAGTCCCACAATGAACTGCGTTGCAAACCGTGACCTTACTTTAGCAAACTTGTCTTTCTATGCAGTGTCTGCAGTAACGAGTGAAATGTTTGTTCCTCACCGGACCGTCAGAGAGCAACCTAAGATGGAACACTGTATTTACCAATGATATTAGAATAATTGTATTGTTTTGTTTATAATCCTCAGTTTGCTTGTACTTATGAATGAAATGTTATTTCTTGGTTTTTACTAATGTTAGCTGTGTAATATAAACACCTTTTCATAATAAAAGAGGGCATCTGCCATTTATTTATGCAATTCTGTTAGAGATTCCACACGACCTTACTCGATGCGTGATAGTTTAATACTAAATCAAACCAAACCTAAGTACGGCGATTACCGTATCTTTTTCTTGCCACTTTTTGAGATATACAACTTGTCTATGTTTGTTTATAATGTCATTGATTTAATAGTATATATATATGCGTACATCTATATTGTTATTTCTTATAACCTATTTCGATTATGTTAATAACACTTATATATTATGATTCATTCAATGGAAATTAATTAGTCTGGGTAACTTCTTTTCCCCGTCAACCCATTTGCCGTTCTTTTAATTTTCCTTGGACCCCACCCAAGCCTGCCTGTCCACAACTTTGGTATAATACTGAACAAGTTGTGTTTATTCACTGGGTAGTACGCTTGTCGAGCGAAACTTACTATGGTACTTTAATATGCGTTCAATCTAAATGATCTCCGATCCGTGGACCCCTATTTAGATCTAGTGGACCCCCTTTTTTATTCTCCTTATCATGGACCTCTGCAAATCTACATGGACCACTTTGGGAACCTATGGTCTAGAACAGTGGTCGGCAAAGTGCGGCTCCCGAGCTGCATGCGGCTCTTTGGTCCCTTAAGTGCGGCTCTGGCACAAAATTGCAGTGCAGGCGCAACAGTCTTGTCTACAGTGGTCGGAGCTTATCGTGTCTGTAAATCTTGGGCGCCTTTCAAAGGTACCTTCCTGAAGAATAAAGTTGTCTTATTCTCCATTTAGGTGCACATCCAATAGGTATTTTTGTCATCAATTTGTTTCACTTTCCGAGCCTGCTGAAGCATCGCCAAGAAAATAATTTCTCCATTGACAAACACTATTTCAAAACAACCATTTTAAATATGAGCATTTCTAAGCAGGTTTCAGGAATTTTAAAACAGTAGAGCGACCTTAGAATGTGTCAAAAACCCTCTTAATGCTACGATAACAGATATAAAATTTTCTCCTTTTGGCATTGATATTGGGAACTTTGAAATTCAATTGCTAGATTTAAAAAAAAAATGGGTCATGGAGCTCTAAATTTGAACGTTTTTATGTTGATTTGGAAATACTGGATAGGGAACAAATGTGAACTTAGTTTACATCACAAGTGTTCTGCTTTGAAAGACCTGGAGAAGGAAGACACGATCATGTTCAACCCCTGGAATAGTATGACTCTTATGATTAGCTGAAAAAACTCTCATTTGCTCTTTTTTTCCTTTTTGGTTCTACATATTCATGCGAGCAATATTCAAGAGTAAACTGAGAAGTCGTCTTATTGATGAGA
>JAHDVE020010308.1:0-24218 GCA_022606495.2 Halesus radiatus
GGGGCAAAAAATGTATGGAAAAAATCAAGTGCCTTAATAGCAGAGCAACCCAATATAAGTACATCAATACTTTAGAAGGATTCAGCATTTGGAAAAGAGGAGATAAGCGAAAACGTGTCTAAGGAATAAGAAATCGTTTTTGTTCAAGAAGAGAGGCTCGATGCTTTATCAGAAGACGACGTTCATGAAGAGAAGATTTAGTAAGATATTATCAGGCCGCATTCAGTTTAAAAAAACAAAATTGCAAAAACAGTAGCACCCCGATCAGCGCCCACTAGAAAGTCAAAAAAAAAACTTGTGGGAACAAAAGCAGAAATAGAGGGGTATGAGTTCCCTTACAAAAACACCTACCAGGAAAGAATCACTCAAGAGCAGCAGGAATACCTCAACACTCTCAACTAAGTCAAAGCTGAATGCTTGCCAGGAACTACTTATGGATCCAAAACCTTCGTGAATTGCGATGTCAAGTACTTCAACTGGGATTTCTTTGTCGAAAAGGTAGGCTCATTCGATGTTATCATGATAGATCCGCCCTGGAGAATCAAGGGAGCTCAGCAAAATGACAGTCAGTTCATGTTTTCGAACTGCAAATTTAGTCTGGAATATAACACCATGAGCAATATCTAAATCGGCAACCTCGAAATTAACAAATTGAGTAAAGGGGGAGTGATATTCTTGTGGATATTGAACACCCAATTAGACGTATCAACGGAACTGTTGCAGAAATGGGGGTACTAGGTGGTCGACCAGCTGGTATGGATAAAGGTTAGGGGGGACAAGATATATCTAACCCATGGCTACTACTTTATGCATTCTTATTAGATTTGTTTGGTTGGATATAAGACTGCCCCTGGGAACCAACCACTCAAATGCATCAAAGAGTTGGCAAGCAATCTTCTGATTTCGGAGGTGAGGAAGAAATCTCAAAAGCCTGATGATTTATATACCCTGATTGATCTCATGTTTCCAGGCCAGAGGAAGCTGGAGATCTTCGCAAGGAACAACAACCTGCGTTTCGGTTGGTTCAGCATGGGAAACCAGCTCGGATAATCTTTTGATAAGTGGCTGGTATCACTCCATTGCGATAAATGCGAGACTGTAATTAAGCCGAACATCAAAAGATATAAATCCAAGTCAAAAGCAAACTTCGACCTCTGCTAAGAGTGTGTGGAAAAAGAGGAAGGAGCAAAAGTCAACTTCTTTGAGATACAAAACCAGGCAGATGAAGATGTTATTCACCAATACCACTCCTGTAACAGATGCGCGGTCGAGCCGATATGGGGACCTCGATTTGAGTGTAAAATTTGTCCTAATTTTGATCTTTGCGAAGGTATCCAAATTAAACATTTTTTAAAAATATACAATATTTTTAAATATTTTTATTATTGCCATATAGGATGTTTCGATCAAAATCTGGAAGTCGAATAAAAGTTCCATGATCTTTCTCATGATGTAAATGTTGTGGAAATCCCTGTTTTCGGGCATGGGTTTAAGATTCATGACTATAAATGCAACCTCTGCTACCAGAAGCCTATCGTAGGGATTTGCTTCTCTTGCAAAAACTGTTCAAACTTCAACCTATGTAAACAAAATTGTCATCAATTACATAATAATTTGCCTCATAAATCTATATTTTTATGATGGCCTTATCAACTTTATATATAAAAAAATAGGTCAAAAATGTTTCTTTTCGACTCCCACTGAACTTATCCCGAGTGCAAAAAGACATAATGGCGATCATGATATGGAACCTATTTACGATCCTCTACAAAGACCGCATAGAAAGAGATATACATGCTTCAACTGCGAAAGAGAGGCTGCCGAGAACGGTTGGAGCTGTATAAACTGCTATAATTTTTATTTTTGTGAAGAGTGTTATCGAAAGCGGAATGACTTTAGGACAATGATGGCGAACAGTCACAAGAAGTATCATACATTCAAATAAATATCATGATTTCATCTCAATATACCAATATCTTTCTAAAAAAAACAACAATTTAGAACTATTATCTTTCATATAAATATACTGAACTCTTAATTAATTTTGGTAATTCCTTTCTTCCTGTTCGTTCTCTCGAGCCTCTTGATGAGCATGATCAACCTATTTTTGACTTCATTCACTCCAGTCCGGTCTCCTTCTGGTTGTCCTCCTAGATTCTTCTTGTATCCACCTTTGTTGTTGATATTTATATTATTGTTGTGGCTATCAGATGCATCGTACGTTTTTTGAATAAAATCTAAACTCGCAAAACTGTGTCTTAATGCAGTCAGATAGTCAAAGCCCACTCCCATAAGCCCAAAGGTCTGTAAATAATCAAGCAGGACGAATACAGTGCCTTACCTTTTTTTCAGGTCAAAGGAAATATTGGCAAATCGACAAGCCTGAAAAAACTTTTTGACCGATGTTCCAACAAGTCCATCCGATATTAGGAAAGGAAAATAAACTATGGAAGGGCTTGTGTTCGGGGAAGTTTGTATTTCTGGAGTGCTCTTTAATGAAATCCTTGAGGAATTATTGTTACTATCATAGCAAAACCCGTTTAATAGCTGCTCGGCTGTGGGTCTGTTGAGAACCATCTCATGGAGAGAGGCGTCGTAGGAAGAGTTTGTTACAAACTGGGCCATGAATATTCCTGAGCTCAGCTCATTTAAGTAACAATCTAAATCCAAACAATACATTCGACAGTCAAGTTCGGTGAGCTATTATATCAACAGATCGAGAGTGAAAAACCCATACATCAGATGCTCGTTATAAAGTTCTCGAAATACAGCCTTTGCCAGGATGTCGTAGGCAATGTCATACTTTTTCTGGATCGGGTACACACAACCTACGGTGCGATAGTTCTTGGTGGAACAGGGAGCGTTGACGAACTTTTCGTAGGTAGATATCAAGCTGAAGTTGCCACGAGGGTCAACATAGTAATTAACTGAAATCTGATTGATCTTAGACTCAGGAGAAACAGGAGATGCTTCAATGATGCATCCTTTCAACACAATAGCCTTGATGAACGCTTTATAATCACTATAAACTCCTTGCTCGGAGAGTTTCAGTCGTAGTGGCAGCGAATTGGATAACTCTTGTGATATTGCTTCGAGAATTTCTAGCTCAGAAGGAATGAGAATATTTTCCTCCTCGAAAATCAAACTTTGTAAATTACTGATCACTTATTTTATCTTTGGGAACGCACTCATAGTAATAACCCCGATGCCGCGGCCTCGGACTTCGTCGTCGATCTTAACGAACCAACGAGGCACATCACTGTATTTTAGGATAAATATTGCGAGTGTGTTGATGAGCTACTCCTCACTATAAATATCAATGGCTCCTTTCAGGGTCGGCATTTGAAGTTTGTTAAATAATCTACGACTCCCGCTCTTCGACGAGTAATACACGTGTTTGTTGACTTGGCCCGAGAACAGCGGAATTCCAAGCTCAATGCTGGCTTGAATAAGATCCAGGCTTGGCTCAGCACCAACTATATATGCAGTCATTTGTTGGCTTATATCTTTAATTCTCTTGATAGTAGAGCGGGAATAGTATAGTAGTCGCGCAGGAGAGAGTGTATTGGGAAACTTTTTATTAAACCCACTCTCAGGACTGACAAAATGAACCCTCTGTTTGGTGGAGGGGGAATAAGCCATCTCCCACATTTTATCATAATAAGACTTAACCTCAATAGGCAAAGGAAACGGGCTGAAGATAATGATAGTGAGTGTCGGATCATGAAGGGCTCGAAAGATACGGGTGAGATGGATATTGCAATGCTGTTGATATCCTACAATGGTGAGTTTTTTGAGCTCTTAGAAGTTTGAGGAGCAAATATGAATTTCGCATCGAGGTCTTCCTGGACCGAACTCTGGCTTAATTTATTTCCAATTATCCCGAAATGCATCCTGTAGATTTCTATGTACTTCCATTCGCTGCATTGCACGAGTTTTGAGAGCTTCTTTGAACTTAGTCCTCTCGTACTTAATCTTCCAAAAAGCCTGAATGAACTTGACTTTTTTAATCAAAATGAGCAATTTTCGGTAGTATAGTCGAGCATTGCGACCCCGAATAAAGGATTGTATAAAAATGGCTGCTTTCTTCACTGAGGACGAGTCACTGGTATTATCTAAATAGGATGCGTAATCCTCTTTGAACCTCGTTCCTGGAATAGTTTTATAGTAGTTTTTAGCAACCCCTTGAGGGTCGGTGAATGAATGCAGAATCTGCATGTTCGAAGGACACTTGATTGGGAGAAGTTTCATGAGGCTTTGGTAACTTATTAATGCTCTGGAAACGAGAAACTTCTTGCAGAATCGTTCTATATTGTTGATTGTGTGGTTGAGGAGTTGGATGCTTGATGGTTCGTTTAGAATCGCCTGGGGAATGTTGGGTGTCACTTGCGATGTATTGTTTGATTATTGAGGAGTGAACTTCGAAGCAACCAAATTCTGAAACTCCGAAGAATTCTTCACAACTGTATAATTTCTGATTTCGAGGTTGAAGTTCTCTAAAATGCGGTCTTTCATCTCCTGCACTAGTCTCAGCACATCTTTATTATTACTATTGTTAATGGAATGATTAATAGAATCTGGTTGCTTCGTATAAGACACGCCTTCTGCACCAAAGTTGACTAACGTAACCGGGGTATTCGCGTGTGTGATTTCGCCTGACAACATTTTGGTAGATTTCTTGATAGCGGTGCTGGAGGGGATGCGCCTCCTCTATGTTGTGCTCGCTCTTCCTTCGATGTTGTTATTCTCTAGATTCGACTTGATTGGAGTTGCTACTGACTCTAAATGTTGCTTTGGACCATCAGTTTTAGTTTGAGGAACTATCAGTTTCTATTCAAAATTATGAAGCCTAATATATTTTAGTAAAAAATAAACTAATAAATAAATTATTAATGAATACATTTATATTTTTACTTGTTTTTAGAGATTGTAAATGTTCCTACAAGTTCTGATTTCAGTAAATAGTTACTCGTATTGATTCGAGGCAGATGATTCTGGTTGTTATGGCTGTTTGTGTTCTTGTTATTTTCAGGAGAGTACCTTTTGCCCACCAATAGCTTATCTGTTGAGATACTTTTTCTTTTGTGCTTAGAGATAAAATTCTTAGACTCGATTTTATGGTTGTTATTGTCTTCACTCGTGAGAGGAATAATGACGGGATGAACAGGGTTACTTAATAACTATTGATATATAGGTAAAAAACATTGTGTGTTTATTTATGATTCATTATTTTTTTTAATTACTTTGGCATATGCCTGATCAATATTGTTTTGAGCGACTCCCGGATAATTGGGTTTCGACTGTACAAGACTAATGCCATTGGGCGGTCTTAACGGATGTTTGTTTGGGTCGATAATTTCGCTATAAATCTTTTTGCGAGGATCAGTGTTAATTATCTGTTGATAAGCGTTATTCAAGTGCCGAAATGTCTAATTTCCTGTTTTCATAGTTTTTGTTATAGATATATATTTTTTTTATGATAACTTTCTATGTGATAAATTTATATTTCTATCTACAAAATAATTAAATTTGAAACAGTTAGATGCATTTTAGAGATATATAAAATGTAATTATATATATAAAAAATATATATAACAATTGTATATATATCTCGATAAAAAAGAAAGATAAATTTATATCCACTGAAAAGTATGAACAAATTTATAATACTAAAGGATTTCGAGGATAACGCACGAGCGAAACTCCTCCCAGATATTTTTGAGTATTACCGATCTGGCAGCTAAGACCAGGTCACTCTTAAAGAAAACTAATAAATCTTCTCCAAAATCTACATCAATCCCAGAGTGCTCATTGATGTTTCTCGGAGCACATTAAGTCTAGAGTGCAGAATCCTCGGAAATTACTGCGGCAAACCTTTCGGATTTGCTCCTTCAGCCATGCAGAAACTGGCTCATCCACAAGGAGAGTTTATCGCTGCCAAGGTTGCAGGAAAGCACAAGATTTGTTTAACTCTCAGTACTCTCTCCACAGTATCACTGAAGGAGTTGCAATCGGCGTATGATCCTTTAACGGGGCTACTTTTTCTGCAAATGTACATAAATAAGGACCGATAGATCACTCTAACTCTAATCCGACTTGCCTAGAAATACAATTGTAAAGGACTTGTCATTACTGTGGATGCACAAGTTCTTGGCAAAAGACTTAATGATACTCGCAATAACTTTAGCTATCCAAATGGTACAAAATTCTAGATATTGGACGAAGTGGCCTAAATTATGAAATAGGCCAGGAAATCAAAATAATTTAACAACAACAACACTGATAGACGGTCCTTTATACAGAACAGAGACGTGGGTTTAGATTGGAGCTTCGTGAAGTGGATTAAATCTGTTACCAAAATCCCCATCATCCTGAAAGGCATCATGCACCCTCAAGATGCTTTGCTTGCTGTGGAAAACAAAGCAGACGCTATCTGGGTGTCCAACCACGGTGGGAGGCAGCTCGATACTGTTTACTCAACTCTGTAAGCTCTAATATTTATAGCCGAAGCTGTCAGAAAAGGTATATTTATATGTTTATATATGTAAATGTGTTTTTTTAATTGTTTTGGTAAATTTTAACAAATTTAGTTAACAAGAATATTGAGATATACGTCGATGGAGGAGTAAGACAAGGTTCTGATATCTTTAAATGTTTAGCTCTCGGCGCCAACTATGTATTTTTAGGAAGGCCGCTGGTATTTAGTTTGGTAGAGGGAGAGCCAGGCATCTAGAGAATGATGGAAATAATAACAACTTAGCTCGAGTCGGCAATGTGCATGGCGGGAGTCAATAAAGTTGCGGACATCACAAGGAAATTCATAGTCGATAATCCTTCAAAGTTATGAATCAACGATTTATTAAGTATTTTGTTTCTATTTTTTTAATTGAAATTGTATTATATAAGTTTAAACACAATAAAAATATATTAAATTCATTATTTGTCTACCAGAAAAATTAAGTGTGAAACCATAAACTATTTTTATATTTAGATTGAATAATATTAAATTATAATACCAATCATAAAAATAAATAAACAGTAATATGGAGGTATCTAAAAGCAATAATCTATCGGCATTTGTTGTGGGAGCCACAGGAGCTGTCGGAATAGTAACATTTTATACAACCTCACCAATCAAACCATTTTATAACTAAATCTTTATATAGGAACTTGTCAAAGCTTTGTTTAAAAACCCTAACTGGTCAAAGGTTCACATCATTGCCAGAAGAATTGAATAGGATTGGGGAGAATCCCCAAAACTTGAGTTTCAGAAATTTGAAAATCTCGACGTTCTTGAGCAAACCTCCAATTTCAATAACCTCCAGTCAGTCGACACTGTCTTTTGTTGTCTTGGCTCACAAGTCAAGCATGGAGATGAAACCTTCATCAAGGTGGATAAGACCTACCCGCTGTATACAGCTGACATCGCCAAGAAAAATAACATTAAACACTACTGCTTAGTGAGCTCAATGGGAAGCGATGCCAATGCTTTCTTTCTGTATCCAAGAGTTAAAGGGCAGTGCGAAGAAGAGCTGAAAAAGAAAGGATTGCCAGTGTTGAGCATTTTCAGGCCAGGACTTCTTCTCGACAGGAAGAACCAGCGTACGGGAGAAAAGATTTTCTCTTACGTTCCGTTTGTCCCGAAGATATCAGTGGCTGATGTGGCAGAATGTATGATTCGGACTGCAGAACGGGTGGCACGAGACCAAAATGTAGCAGGGTCGACTACTTATGAAAATTCTGAAATGCTGAGCATCGTTAATCCAAAAAAATGAAATGTCTTGAATCCATACATACATATATTATTCTTATATTGTATATTCATAAAAAATCAGAAAATACTTATTTCTATTTAAAATATATGAATTAAGCAAAAAATTTGGTGAGAAATATAGAGAATGAATGAAATTGAGACTTTCATAATTCACCGGTGTGATGGTTTCTGATACTCCAAACAGATATTCTTTTGGATAGAAAATTCTTTGAGGTTTCCATCGCCCCTCTTACAGGTTATTCCTCCATTATTCCGTCGATCAGACTGATACTAGGTTTCTTGCGCGTTGATCTCACAAAAGATCTAGGGTTTTCAGCCACTTCATTTTCTGTGGTCTCACGTTGGCTAGTTGCTGGGTTATGCATTAACTGGAAGCCAGGTTTGTTGGCAGTATTATTGCTGATGATCTTTTATTAGTTTGCTTTTTGTTGGGCAAGCGATTCCTTGAACATCACTGTTTTCTTCTTTGTTATTTTTCTCAAAGACTCAATCTATTTGCTAAGTTTACTATTTTCCTGTTCGAGTTTCTGATTGGTTTTCCCGAGCTCCGCAAGTTTCTCTTAAATAGCATCCACCCTAGCAGTCAGTCTTGAGATTATTGCTGTGGTTGGGACGATTTTGTTGCTATTCCTTCTCTGGTTGTTGTCAACTTTGATTGTGGACGATATTTTCTTTTTTTTCTCGGGAGCTCTTTTCATGTTCTCCAATCTAATATACCCCATTTTTTATATAATAAATATGTATATACTTATATAAATCATTATTTTTAATAAAAAAATAAATATGATAATTATGGTTTTCAAAATATTTTTATAAAAAAAAAAAAAAAGCGGGGAATATCTTTGTTATGGTTGTAGAGCAATAAAAAAACTAGTACTGATAAAAAGGACGTAAAGGAATACAAATAAATTATAAGAAAACTTTACTTAGATGGAGAGTAGTTGATGTTATTCCATACTCTCGACTTACCACAACTTTCTGCTCTCTTGAAACCATACATATTCAACTATATATAGACAAATTATTGGTTGAGTGGTTAAATTGATTATTTATTTGTGGTGTCATACTTGCCGATAGAATGATTCCAGACAGACTTTTTTGAAATAAAGAGGGAGTATTTATATCTAAAATCTATCGATATTCTTGATTGTAAGAGAACCATTTTGATTTTCACCAATAATGTCTGCATATTATGGATTCTGAGTAAGTGTTCATCATACATATTTAATATATCTTAATTATAGTGATTTGTGCTGCACAGCATAGATTTACCTCTGTCATCTCAAGGAGTTTCTTAACGAAGGTAGGTAATCTGCTTGAGGTCAGCCAGGTTTATTTCTTCTTCGTCATATTATTTATGATTATTTTTTCCTATATCTCTGTATTGCTTCCTTATTACTCCTTTAATGATGCGTAGAGATAAACTTACTTTTTTTGTTAAATAATATTTATTTATATTTTTTTTTTTAAATATTTTCAGAGAAAATGATTCTATATGTAATTATATATTTATCGAGGAAAAAATGATTGTCTATTCTGTTTGAGTAGTTGGTATTTAAAAAAATCTTTTTTTATCATTACAAATGTGATTTCTCTGGTATTTAAAAAATATAAATACATATTCCAGGATCAATTATATATTTTTTGTCTTTACCTACAAATAAAAAGAAGAATTGTTTAAAAAATATTGAAATCTCTGTTCTTTGGGAAAAAGTAATATCATTTTATATAGGATTATAGGATCCATGATCCACTCCCAAGAGAGTGGTATTACCATTTGTAACTATTTGTTTTATTTTTCTATTAAACCTATGTATAGTATTTTATTCCGTTTTTAATAATCTGATTTCGTTATAAAATATTTTATTTTTTTATTTTTCCTTACAAAAAATGTATACATAAATATACTTTAATCTATAGTTTTTGGGAAGCCATAAGACCCACCACTTCTCCAAGTCAGGTTTAATTATTGTTGATATAACCTTTATTATGTTTATTCTTTTTATTCTATTAACTTATAGAGTATTCCATTCAATAGGCAACACTCTCCATATCTATTTAGGATTTTTGGGCATACTGTTATGTTAGAAATAATATTTAGAAGAAATAAATTTTTCAATTTATTATTTATTCTTTCAGATAATACTTTTTTCTATTCATAATACCATAAATAATTATAAATATGTTTTTGTTAGATTTTTCTCCAGATCAAATAAAGTCTTTATTCAAATAGATTTTACTTTTTTCACACTTTATTTTTACCTTTGGTCTTCAAAGATCAGATGAAAATAAGCAGTCATCCATAAAAAATGTGTTTTGGAGATAAAATACATTTTATATCAGTTTAGATCTAATTGTATTTTTTCTTATAATAATTTTTCTTTATTAAAATTAAGGGGGAATGTGTTTTTCTTATTTTCTTTATTTTTCCCAAAGAATAATCACTCTAATGTTTACAAAATATATTGGAAAAAAATATACTTTAGATTAGGTGATTTTTTTAATACTCCTATTTTTTATAAAAAAAAGAATACTTCTGTCTATCGAAAAGTGTGTTTTATAATGGTTAATAAAATAAAATATATATTAGTTAACCAGTCCAAATGGAACCTTTTGTTGAGTAACAAAAATAACCTTCAAAACTCATTTCGATTTTTAGAAGTTTATAATATTAAATACAACAAAAAAAAAACAAAAGAAAACCAAAACCAAAACCTAACTCCAACTCTAACCCAAAGATCCCATGAAACTTACTTTAGCATTTGCAACTCTTGTTATGGGAACCTTAGCCAATCACCAAAGGAGTCACTCAGATTATTATTGTAGGAATTCCCCTAGTTAGGGTAACATTGTGGCCGGCAGTTACAATACGGTAGGTGGAATGCAGAATCATGTGGCCGGATTCCAAAATACAGCTGTTGGCAATAGGAACACAGAGTTAGGCTCGCTGAATACCGCTTTTGGCAGTCACAATTCAATCATTGGCAATGAAAATTATGCCAAAGGTTACAAAAACACCATCGAGGGCAGGTTGAACAGCCTGGTTGGAAAATAAAACACTGCCTATGGAACTGGGAACGAGATCCTCGGATTCAATAACATCGTCAAGGGCGATTATAACCAAGAGTTAGGTAGAGAGAACATCGCCTTCGGGTCACATAACAGGTTGATCGGAGATGAAAATACAGTCAAGGGAATTTTGAATTAAATCAATGGCAATGAAAATATCTTATTCGGCGACAGAAACAGGGCAAATGGTATCGCCAACGATATCGTTGGCAACAGCAACTAGGTGAGCGGATGCGCCAATAATGTGGTCGGCTGCGAAAACGACGTTTTGGGAAATATTAACGATGTGCGAGGGTCAAAAAACTGTGTCTTGGGAGTGGGAAGTTTGGTCGGATCCAATAGATGTTGAAAACAATATATTATGTTGATTTAATATGATTTTTCTTTTTTTAAAAATTGTTTTTCTTTAAATAATGTTTTTAAATTATTATTATTTAATACTATTTCCAATATATTTATACAAACTACAAATATTATGATATGATTTCAGATATTTAAACTATAATAACATTAAATAATCAATTCCAATCCAACTTTAAATGATATATATATATATAAAATGTTAAACCCAACCCAAAAGCGTAAATCCTAAACCTTCAAAAAAGACTCAGACCACAATAATACAAAAAAAGAGATACAACCATAAATAAGAATAATAATAAATAGAACTATAAATAAAACAATGTGATGCACGGATTCCCGTTTGCATCCTCTCAATGGCTATTTAGGCGTCTATTATTTGTATTGCTGTTTTTATACTTCGAAGATAATGGAAACAAAAATATAAGATATAACTTTTACTAATTTTGTATCTTAATAATTTAAACATTAATTTTTTATTGTTATTGATGAAAAATATACTAAATGTGTATATCATCAGTATCTTGAAGAGAAAACTCAGCGATAAACTATAAAAAAAAAGTTAGTTTTTTTAAAAAAATGGAAGCAATAAAAAAATGAAATTATAGAATATATCTGGGGTATAGATTTTTGGTGTTTATCATATAATCAAACTATTCTATTTGATTAATTAATACATTGAGAATTCCCTAATGGAAGTTTGTTTGACGACGGAAAGAAAGTACTAAATGTAGAAGAACCCAAGTCTTTGACACGCGAACATGGCTCCTCACAGTATGGTCTGGAAGCAAGGGGAGTTCGAACAACATCAGGGAACTTCGGCTAGGGAGAACCAAATGTGTAGGAAACGTTTGGTGTCACTCGACTGCGCCCTAAGTCTCTTTGAATCTTGGATCTAGAATTGTAAAGATCCGACCTCTACAAAAATCGGGATCCAATGTCCGAAAGATTTACTTATTTCCAGTTGCCTGATTCGAATGTATAGGTCATGAGTCTGCTTTCATCGATGGATTGGGTGGTACTTTAGAAAATACAGCCGTTTACAAACTCTTTGAGGAGCCCGAAATTTTTCTCAGAGAGATTGATGGAGGTTGGGAGGAAGAGCTTTTTACGGAGCAGATTTTCCACATTGTTGTGGATGCCTTGGCCTTTGTCGCCTCGTTCGAAGTCGATCATGGCCTGAAGGGAATTCGGGCACGTGACTAATTCTGCCATTTTAGCAAGATTTGAACGAATGCTCCTTATTTCATAAAGCAAGGGCTCATTTTTCGTTTCTTGTGTTCGGATAGCGTTAAGTTTTAGCTCTTCGAAATACTGTTTGAGTTTCGCGAATGCTGTGACTTTGGCGTCCTCGATACTATTTACAAGCTGTTGAGGCAATCCTGTGATGTAGGTTTATGCTTTACTCTATAAAAAAATAAAAATTGAATGCATAATAAAAACAAGATGGTTAAAAATTTAGCTTTTATTTGAAGTTTCTGATATGATTACGAGTGCTTATAGATCTTGGTAAAGTCTATGTTCGACGAAGCCAATGGTTTCCTCGATTTTTGACTGGAGAGTGCGAAGTTAATAGATCTGGGGAGGGGTGGATCTACGCTGGTGGTAAAGGGTGTGATCTTGGATGCAGCAGGGACACAGTGGAGTCAGACATCCTGCAGAGAGACATACATTCGTGATTGTTTTACCTATATGATATTTACATTCTAGATTCATTCTTTCTTTGTATGAAGTATATGATTTTATGATTATTATTTTTTTTTTATTATTTCTTCGATGAGATAATAATGGTAATGAGTATATGATGAATTAATAGATTTTTAGAATTCATTCCAACAAATATATAGATATATAGATAACGAAGGAAGCAAATAAAAGTCAATAAAAATAATAAAAAAAAATACTCCTTGTTTTGATATTCTTTTGGAATTTTTGATATTTATATTATTCTTCTTATTCTGATGCTTATAATAATAAAAAACTTGATTAATATTTACGACTGACTCTAATATATATAAAATATGTTTCTAATTATTATTGATAACAATAAACATCAATTACTAAGTTTAATAAATGAAATAATTCTGATTAATACTATAACTTTTTCTCCAATGTTATCACGAATCCATATACATATTTTTAAATGAAATTAAAAAAAAAAAAAATAATCCACATACATATTTATCTCTATTTGTTTATCTAACTCTCAAATACTCTTGATAATGATATATAATATTTAATTCTACATTTTTTGCATAAATAAAAACAAACAAAAAATCAATCAATCAAATACTATTATAACAATGGCCACAGACAATAAATACGACCGGCAAATTAGACTTTGGGGGTACCATGGTCAAAAATTGCTTCACCACTCCACAATCTGTTTGATTGGTTCGGCTGCACCTGGAGTTGAGGCTTTCAAAAATCTAGTCTTACCAGGCTGTGGACACATTACTATCTGGGACGATGCAGTGGTAGAAACAAAAAACCTAGGAACCAATTTCTTTTTGGAAAGGTCTTCAGTGGGTAAACCACGGGCTGCAGAGACTTTGCGCCTCCTCCTTGAACTGAACCCGGATGTAGTTGGAGACAGTGTGATTCGCTCTCCTGCTTCCCTCGTGTCTGCTCCTGAGTTCGACCGCTTCACAATTTTCATGGCCAACCAACTCGATGAAGAGTTGAAACTCCAACTCTCACAGAAATGTGCTGAAAAAAACAAACCTATCATTTTTATTAATACCACAGGATTCTATGGGTACGTGAGGAATCAATCACTCTGCCACGAGATTTTGGAAATGAAAGACAAAGAAGCCTTTGATTTACGAGTCTGTGAACCTTTCCCAGAGCTAGCTGCTTATGCAGAGTCTATCCCGCTGGAAGATTTAATGGCTTCTGCTCAAGAAAACACTGACTCCAAAGACCAACTTGCACACATTCCTTATTTAATAATTTTGCTGAAGGCAGCCAAAAAAGTGAACAGCAACAAGCAAGGAGATATCCTTCCCGTCTTAGAAGAGTGGAAGAAACGCCTCCCTTATGAAGACCGTGAGAACTTCGATGAGGCCGTCAAGAATCACCGAAAATTGTTCGGCGAAAACCGAAAGAAAACGATAAACGATAATCTGAAGAACATCACTGAGCATGACAAAAGTGTGAATGCTAATGAAAATTCAACCGATTTTTGGAAGCTAGCAAAAGTTCTCAGAGCTTATATGTAAATATATAATATATATAATATATATAATAATATAATATTTAAAATATTTTTAGAGAGATACACAATGATTATCCTCAAGGAGCAACACTCCCAGACATGAAATCTGACACGAACTCTTACATTACCTTGAAAGAGCTCTATCGTAACCAGTATCTCCAAACTAAAACTCTATTCGAGGCAGTTATTCATCATGTGTTCCCCGGGTTCTAACCTTCCGAGGACATTCTGACTCGCTTCCTGAGTAACTTACTGTCCCTCGGGGTGACTCAGATGAGGACTTTGACCGAGGAATACGAAAATCCTGAATTCACAGACTAAAATAACTATCCTGCCATTTATCTGACAATGAGAGCCGCCGCGGCTTTCAAGACTAAACATGGAAGACACCCGTCTCAAAACGATATGGAGGAATTCCAAAAAATAGCGAACGAAATATTTTCGAAGTTCGATAAACTAGTTGACAAGAATGTACTGCTAGAAGTGGCGAGGACCCAGGGAGCCGAGCTGATAACGATTAGTTCAATAGTTGGGGCTGTGGCTGCCCAGGAAGCTGTGAAGTTGATCACCCACCAGTTCGTACCGATGGATACAGGCTATATCTTTGATGGGCAAACATCAGTTGGCACAATGGTCAATCTCTGATTAAACAAATGTCATGTAATATTTATTTTCTTAAAAAATAAATAACGTTGGATGTTATTTGACTCAGTTTTATTTCTAAATGTGTATAGTATATAGATAGTAGATATTTTGAGATATAGTTCTAAAAACATTAAATGTAACATTTATGATTTATGTGTGATTAAACGTCTTAATAAATAAAACAACAAAAAACGGGGGGATGATTGATCCAACACCTATTCAATATTAATGATTTAGTACGATTGAAAAAAAATATTACTAGAAGTTTTTTAAATTTCCATTTTTTTTTAAAGATATAGTATTTATTGCTATTATTATTCATTTGGCGGAATAATAGTAATAATAATAATTAATTAATAAGAATATTGATTATAAAAAAAAAATCAGTAAATGAATGATCGAGGTATATTTTTTATTCAATCAACAAACAATATTCTATAGAGCTGCAACTGATCAATATTTAATGGGAGGATGAGAGTCCCTCATTGTATTATAGTTTTTGTCTTTTTCATTCTCAAGTCTGTTCAGACTACCTTTCGCATCCTTTCTGCATTCTGCGTAGGTCTTCCCGAAAATGTTATTCGCCAGAATTCGAGTATTGAATCCTGTATACCCAGGCAATGGCTCTCCTAATTTTACTATAATTCATTAGAAATATAAAAATATAATTTATATGTTTTTGTTTGCTAAAAATTCCTAAGTCGTACCATAAGGACCTCCATTCTTTTCAATCACATTTGTCTGCCTCATACCATCAACCTTACTTGCAGAGTTTTCTCTTGCCCATCCTTTTGTATGAGTAAACTGGTCAACTTAAGGACCTTGGCTTTTACTTAACAAATCAGTAGGCTATAATGGAGAAAAAATAATGGAAATAGATGAAGATTTTTTTAATATTAGAAATAATAAATAAATAAATACCATACCTCATTAACATTTATTTTTTTAGGAGGAACCCCCACAATATCAGCAGCAGTTCGTTGCAACATTTAATTGGGATGAATATGAGAATCTGTATGACTCGAGATATATCGAGCCTCCACGGGATGGTCTTGACCTTTGATATAATCTTCGTTGCTTATGTTATATGTCAGCTTGCCGAAAGTCTTGGCATGGAGATTCTCTGGTTTGATCGCAATGACATATCCAGCGTAGCCTAAGTTGAAGTAAGAAGGGTAAGGTAAACGGAAAAGAATTTAGAATAAGAATATTAAAGGTATTGATACCTGGAATTTATGATCTAGGTTTTTCCTTCTCAATTGGCACAAAATCACTGTATACCTTTTTAGGGATGTGTCTACAGAAAGAAATAATAATAAAAATAATAAGTGATTGAGCATGTTGTTGTTGTTTTTAATATGATTTTGAATTACCCAGTATATCCAGGAACGATGTAGTCTAGTCTTGATCCTTCAAACATTTGATTGTCTTTATTTATAAATATCGATGATGATGTTATATAGTATTTTAAGTTACAAAAATAATGATAAAGATATATATTATAATATAGATTAATAATTGTATTTTATGATAATATAAAATCGATATAAACATTATAAAATTAATTTTTTATTGGAAAATTTTAGTTGTAATAAGGAAAAAAATACTTCTTTTTCTTTTTTAAAACTTGATATTTTTTTTTATTCATAGAATATATAATAACTTAATATGATATATACAGGCATGTTATTTATTCAAAAATATAGTTTCAATTACTAAATGTTAGCAGTATAGATATATATATATAGATATATACTTATAATTTAGTTATCATTTAGAGGAAACATAAATATATCTACATATATTATACATCTACATATATATATATATATATATATATATATTTCGATATATATATTTAAAAATATAAATAAGAAATCATAATAATATATAAAAAAATATATATATATATCTAGACGTTTATATATCGTCTGAAATATACGTATTATCCTATTTGTAAATTTGAAAAAATATTTAACAAAAAAAGCTGTCATTATAAACTTTACTACACAAAATTATTTAATAATACAAAGTATAATACATAAAAAAATAAAATAAAAAATTATTATAATAATTATCATTATAATAATTTTTTTATAATATTATTATTATTAACTTTTTTCGTATTTTGGTTTATAAAATAACTTATGAGTGAAGAAGAACCAAATCGATATTATGGTGATGCTGAAAAAGCCAGACGATCACGGAACGATTCTTCAGGAAGAGATTACATTTGTGGATGTGGGAAACGATATTTGTCCTATCCTGCACTCTACACGCATATCAAAACGAAGCATCAGAGTCAACCGCCAGTAGGAACTATTAAATCCACCTCACCAATAATAAGAAACTCCCTGCAAAACACCCTCTTACTCCTGAATCATAACGGACACCTCGATGAGAATAACCCAGTCGTCGAAGCCATCCTCGCCAAACACATCGTGGGGATTGTTGATTTTTAGGACTTAAAAATCATTAATTTTTTGGAGGGCGAACATGAACGTATATTAATTATTATTACAATACCTTTATTTTTTTTTAATTTATGATTGTTATAAAATATACTATTACATAAATAAATACATTTTTATGATAGTGCTTATTTTGTATATTGAATATCAATATCGATTTTTCCCAGAAAAAATAAAAAAGGAACAAATTTAATATTATACGTTCGAAGTTTTATATATATATTCATATGCGAATATATAAGTTTGGAAAGACATTTCATGTTGATTCATTGAAACACACGGTATTTTTTATTTGGAAATCGTTATCTTTGACTTAATACATTTCTTTCTTATAATAAAACACAAAAGAAATTAGTTCATTTATCTGCATAAATACGTATACTAAAACTGTATGTCTAAATTATAATAATATGATATCATTAGGTTATATATATATAAACAAAAACAAAAACAAAAAATATATTACTTATATTATTCTTAGAAATTTGTACAGTGAGGAACCATGAACACAGATAATTAATACCTGCCAGTCTTCTTGATGTGATAGCAAGCAACCACCACAAATTGTCAGCCTCGAGCCCCGTTGATTATATGATCGGAGTCTACCTCCTCAACATTAGTGGGTTGGTGGAAAAGTCTCTATACAGAGCGATCCAGGAGATGTGTTTAGGACTTTCTAAATGTTTCAGACAACACGTCGCAAACGTTATGAAGAAATTGGGGTTTGAGGATTCTTATAAGTACGAGAGTAGCCCTATGAGTGGTGTGTCAGCTGTACTACCTGACGAGATGCATCCGCCACCGCCCAATATTGCTGATCAACTCTAAAATAGTTCTGAACCCAATATCTCGAAGAATGACATTCAAGGTGAGGATTCATCTGGAAATTCAAGATACTAAAATCACCCTCGTTTGATGACGAACAACCTCAATCATAGTCACATTAGCGAGAATTATAGTCATAATAATAATAATAATAGCATCAATATTCAATCAAATCGGTATCACCATAAGTCATATCCTTACGACGAATGCAAATATTTGCCTTATATCGCAGACCTATATATTCGATATTATCTGGCAGTAGAACACCCGTCCGCCAATCCCGAAATATATGCACTAATGGTGGTTGACCTCTGCACATGGATGTATCGAAAAAGACTAACTCCGGTTCACCTTAAGTTAAGCGCCAGAAGTTTGGAATTTCCGAATAAGAGTGAATAATAATCTCCTGGAGGTATTGACTACAAGTTGATGAAAGTACAATAAAACCCGATCAATTCCTGAATCCAGTTATAAAAAATTAAAAAAAAAATCATCAATGATTTTTTTAGGGTATTGATATACGGTTGTTTTTTTTTTACGGATACATTAAAATGTATCGACCATTTTTCTCAGTTTTCTAAAATATTTATTTGTTTAAAGAAAAAATTATAGCAATCACATTATATATTATGAAGAAAAATTAATTTTGATTAAAATAATTGTCGATTTATTCGCTCATATGGTTTAGATCATAGTATTTTTTTTTATTTGTCCTCATGCTAATTTTTTTAGAGAAATTTGGCCTGATGTTAATGTTTCAAATCCGTTTTGTGGAAACTGGAGCTAGTGTCATCTCATGTTTAATGCAGGACCTCATCCATTTTCTCCTCCTAATACAGTCGAGTAGATTTTTATTGGCATGAAAGATGTGTATAATATCGGATGCGTATTCAAACCCTTCTTAGTCTGTCTCATGAAATAATACAGCAATATCCCAATCCGCTTCCCACTCGTAGCCCTGAGGAGGCAATTCGTGCGGGAGCAGAGATAATTTACCCGTCACATCTGACCATTTATTCTCGTTTTTCATCGGCTCTCCCCACTTCCCTAACCACCATCTCTGGTATTCGTAGACATAGTAAATCTTCTTGACAGGGATCTAAACTGTTGCCAGTGGGACGGTCAGGTTAAATGTTTTGCAGAGTTTAAGGAGATAAGGCTTAGGATTCTTTTCCACAAGTTTTAAAATATAGTCCAGGAATTTTTGTTGATAGACTTTAATTTAATTTGCCAATTTTCTGCCAGACTAACTCCCCATCGCAAGTCCTCCCCATAACACAATCACTAGCATCACTTCCACAGAAAGGAAAAGGGGCACGATGACTAGAATCCATAAAGCTGAGAGCAACTGGTTCATAACGAGGATGAAATCTGTCTTATCAGCACTGAAGACCATCTCCTTAACATGTTAGTGAAGCTCGCAGAACATTCCCAGAGCTCGCTGCAACAATAGAAAATTTTAAGGAGGAACAACGATGTGGTCTCGGGGGTTCTCTCGCGAGTACTTTTCAGCTGCAAAGAAAATGTGGTCCTTTAAGTAAAGGAGAACAAGGCCTGCACCCACAAGGGCCACTCTTGGGGCCAAAATAAAGAAAGTTATAGCAAGTCCGAAGACCGCTGTGTGAAGAGGACTGCTCCAAGTTATAACTTATCTCAAGTAGTTGACTATTTTGACTAAAATATCGATTTGGTTGCAAAACTTATAGAGTAGGTGTCCGAGAGTCAGCATCTCTAGCTTCGACTTATCGGATGCCTATGAAAACTCGACGATTTAGTTCTTGATGTGCCGACTAATGATGTTGGAGCGTTTTTCGAGGAGCGAGTACCTCATCTGGATATCAACGCGAATGTTCAAAACTCCTGAAGTTTCTTTGTCCAATTTGAATGTTAATGCAGGATTGTTTTTCTACAAAGTAATTCATAATCGAATAAAAATATTGCATAAGTTATATCAAATTTAAAGTTATGTAAGTAAAAAATAAAATAAAAACAATTATCAAAAAGTTCTTTTTTTATAAACTTCTGATAATTACTTTATAAAACACCACCATCAAGAGTGTATTTTGTATTATTTATATTTTTTTACGATATCTTTGGAGAAAATTAGGATTTTGTCAAGCATGACAGATGATACTGAGGTTTTTCTCTGAAATGATTCGTGCAGCTCGAATGAATAGTAAAGCAGCATATTATCAGGCACGATGAATTCATTGATCTCCATAAACGGAATGGTATCATTGCGGTTAACATGCTGAGTTGATGTTCTAAAGCTATAGGCTTATGATATCTACATACAAATAAGAACAAAAAAGTAGGGAATATGAATCAATTCCGAAATTAAGTATTGATCGATAAAACAAGAAACGTCCAAGATAAAACCATTGAATATGCTTTTGTTAGGTAAGTGGGAAAATCAGAAATATAAAATAATAATGTGGAATAAAATATAATAGAGTACCTTGACAAGGATAAAGAATGAGCGATACTTTTCAATACTACGGTTAAGCTTGAGTGTTTCAATTTAAATTTGATGACTCATTTGTTTTAAAAAAATGGAAATCTCTTTATTATAAAAATAGAATCTAGTATATTATTTATTATTATATATATATTATTTTTCACAAGGTTTATACAGTCTACATAAAAATATATATTATATTACTTATTATTATATCAGCAAGCAGGCATTAAATAAACCTTTCATTAATTGAATATTTCAAAATTTCGATCACATTAAATCATTAAGATATAGAAGAACCTAAAAATCAAAAAATTCTTTTTTTTATATATACTTATATTATATTTTTCTTCTTTATCTTTATTTACTTTTACTATAAAGTTTTTTTCGCAAATCTAATCATTTTTGAAATTTTGACAATGAAATTTTTTATTATAATTATATTTTTTAATAAAATTAACAAAAAATGACTTAGTGTTTAAAAATAGGAAATTAAAAAAAAAGTCACTAAAAGTACTTATCAATTATGATACACACAGTATATTTTGTTGTTTTTAATAAATGTATTTTTTCACAATACTATTTTTAAATATAAAAACTATATATTTTTCACTAAAATAAATAAACCTTATATTTTTCCAATACAAAAACATATATGTCTATATTATTGAATATTAATATTTAAATAGATATTATTATATGCAAACAATACCAACAGTCGAAAGCATTCTCGTCTCTATTCGAAACAAAATAATAAAACAATAAGCAGTTCTCTTGCAAGAGGTGCTCAGCTATGAGAAAATACTCAACAAATAGCTCTCGACCGACCGAAAGAACAAGCAGAGGGAGGTCATCGAGGAACGCAAAGAAAAAGAGGAAGTCAAAAAGATATCCAAGCTTGAACAGCAAAAGAACGAAGAGCTAAATAACCTGTTAGACATGGCAGACGCCAAGCTCAAGCAAGGCGACCAGGTTCTCAAAACTAAAATAATAAGCAAAGAGTTGACAACCGTTGTGACGAGTCCACCACTTCCAGCTATGAACCAAGCTAATTACCATTACCGCCAGCCTCCAGTGCAAAGTCAGAAACCTGTCGAACAGTTGCCAAAACTAGGCACTGATCCGCAAGCAAAAAGAATAAGCATCAAGTAGTAGCAAAGGATCAAGGCTGAGAAGAAGGCAGAATCAATCTTGAAAGAAAAGGAGGAGTTACGAAGCAAGAAGGATTTTGTAACCGGTAAGGTAACAGAACAGCGAAACTCTTCCAAAGGAATGGCGGGCTTGAAACAGGCAGCATAGAAATCAGTCATACCCAATCCAAAAGGCGGTTTGAATAATTCCACCAATCAATCATCGAACAAACAAATCACTCCAGCCCTGGCAAACAAATACCCGCCCACCCAAATCGAACAGCCCTCCGTTGATCCCACTCCTATTGTTAATAATAAAAAATAATCTGGTAAAACCTATACAAATACGACTACTACTACTTCTACATCTATAATGCCTGCTTCTGATATTATTGGCAAAAATGAGAACAATAGCAATAACATTAACCTTTCTCCAACTCTGGAACATTTTAATCAGTCTAAAAATGCCTTCCTCTCTATGTTGATGACATAATCCGCAGGAAACTCCAAGATCCCATCAGTCAAACCACATCTTGAGGCTTATAAAAAATAGGAAATGGGGTATCACACTGACGAGAATAAATACAGAATTAAATATCTGAATTCTCTCGCCAAATATGCTGCCCAGAAGCGAAAACTTGTCTTCGAATGCACAGATTCCATCAAAATAAGGGGATGGACTGGCAACGACTTTGCCAAAACCTTCAATAACGTCTTGGATGACTTCATAGATAACAAGGAAGAGTATGAATCGGCGATGGGCAACAAGAGGACAAAGGTTATTATTCTATTCAAAACCTGGTATAAGATTCGAAGAACCAGAATTAATTATGATTTTTTAAAGAAGTAGAAGCAGTCTATAGTGGCTCCAGCCCTCATTCCTTTAAAGATATCACTTGTAAATGGTCCGATTAAAAGACCAGAAACAGTGAATGCGCCTTCCCGCTCAAACAACGAAAAATAAGAATGGTCGATCGATAAGGATGAGTACCTGTTGCCATTCTACCAAGCCATTAAACCCAAACTGGCTTACTATCTTGGAATATAGAATTCAATCAAGAAGCATGAGTTGCAGGCTCTGAGTGAACTGATGGGAATAGTGTTGACAGACAATAGATACAGTTTCACCATAATCGCCAAAAAAGAAATGGAACGTTACAAAAATACAATTTAGTCTAACTGATGCAAATTTCCCAAATAATTTTTTGTTTACTTAGATATTTCATCTATATTTTTTAATTTTGTCGAGAACCAATTTTGGCAAGTAGTTTCTTCTTCCTCTTATTATTTTTTTAATATGCTAGCATAATTTAAATAATATGAATTTTTGTGTCATGCGTTGTGTATAAAGATGAAATCAATCTTCTATAACTATGTTCCGATGGTAGCTCAGTTGGTAGAGCGGAGGACTGTAGAGTTCTGTAGTTATCCTTAGGTCGCTGGTTCAAATCCGGCTCGTCGGAATTTTTTTTAAATTATACATAAAATATTTATTATTATTAATAACTTTTAATTAAAATATCGTATATATAAAAACCAAAATAAGAATTCATTATGTAAAATTCAGAAAGAAATCAAAAGATATATATTTAGTTTTATATGATTCAATCATAATTAAAAATGAGTAAAATATAAAGAAATTCAAAGATAAGGATCAAGAAATGATATTTCTATGTTTTACATATTTTGAGAAAGACAATGTTTTTTTAAATATTATGATTGTTTATCTCTTTGGTTTCGGGTTGCTGAAATTCTTTTGAAAGCATTGCCTTCAAACAAGGAATTTTTTTTTTTTAAATATTTAGGTAGATAGTTTGAGTCTTTCTCTTTGATGTAAAATCAATAAGAAAAAAATATATTTAGCAATAACAATAATTTGTGTAAAAAAAAGAGTAAAATATGCATTAAGGAATCAGGATAGCCAAATTTTCTGCATATTTTCATTCAAAACCTTTCAAATTATACACCGAATGCCAATTAAAAAGCAGAAAAATGCTTGTGATAGTGTTAAGTTATTTTATGATTATTATCATTTTTAGCTGCTCGATTGATGAAACGCTCTGTAACGAACCAAATGTGTTTTTTTCAGTAAAAATGTTGATATGGTTATTTTATGAACCAACAAAGAGTAGTTAGATCTGCTAGCTAAAAAAATGCTAAACATTGTTTTTTTTTTAAATTGACTAATATTTTAGAGCCTGAGTTTTAATTTATAACATTACTTAAGGATGACTTTAATAAAATTTTATTATTAATAATTAATTACTCA
>JAHDVE020010309.1:0-28155 GCA_022606495.2 Halesus radiatus
TATTTAGATAAAATCTGGCCCGCCTCTGAATCCATCACTTTTCCTCACTCCGGCCAGGATCGAATTTAGTTCATTCCTCTAGATCGCCCTGCTGTTCCTTATTTTAGAAATTCCCTTAGTCCCTGGTTATCTTGATATGCGATATCTTTTTATTTATGAATTTTCCGATGGTAACATGGTTTCTCTCTGATCTAACATGTGAATATTCGATTAACGCATATTTTCGTGCAATTCTCAATTGATCATTATATTGGTGTAAACACTTTATAATTTCTTCCCCACCTCACCTGCCTGAGTTAATAAATATACCTTTCCAGAATGATTTTTCAATGTGTTGCACTGCTTCTTCCTGGTCTAACTGTATTACACCTTTTGCATGTACCTGTCGTCTGCTTATACTTTCATCCGGGTCGATTGATATCATCCTTAATTGATTTTTCACTACCTTTAATAATTTTATGTATTAATTTATTGGCGTTTTTTCCTGCGATTTACCTACCCCAAACCTGGTAGATATGAGTTCGTTCACTTCTTTCCTGGCCACTCCCCTTTCTCCATTCCACTCTAACTCAATATCACATTAGATTATTGTTTACTATGGGTAATAATCATTACTTTTGTAAAAAACCGATATAAATCAGAGTTAATCGAAAACCCATTATTTTTTATTACTTTTCCTTAAATAAATATTCCTATCTTCCCTGTATATTTTTAATTGTTCGTTTCTCTCTTTATTGCCCGAGTTTCATGTTCATCTGATCGCTTGGATAAACAATTCTTGTCGCCTTGTTTACATTAGTCATTGACAACCTCAAAATTTTACCTAAATGTATCGAACTATATTCAAAGTAGTAGTCCATATATCTCAATATTTCTATTGAATTCCTTCAGTTTAAATTTTATAATTGATTGATACATTTCTCATCTACATTTTCATAATATCTGATGTCCAGAACCTACTCAATTAATACCTTTTATCACCTAAAATCAGCCTAGTTTCACTCCCTTGTAATTATCTACGTTCCTGAAATTAGAAAATTGTACTTCTATTTCACATTAGTCTCTCCTAAATCGCCTCTTAAGTTTGCCGAAGTTTCCATACTGTATAATTCTTGTTTCTTCCCTTTTTCATCTGCTGAAGCTATTGTTCTCTGAATTATTTTCTCTAATTCGTTGTTTTTTCCGCTTAGCCTTACATGACACGTCTTTCTGTCTAAATTCTAATGCAAACACACCTTTCCCCGTGCAAGATAAATCATCACTTTGTAGTTTTTTTTATTTGTAATTAATATTTTGCGTATTATTTTTACTTCCTACTTCCATTTTCAATGGTTATTCATCTCTGCATTTCCCATTGTTTCCTTTAAAGTTCACGACCTCTTCTCGTCCTGTTCGACCGCTAGTGAAATGTTTATATTATAGGCCGTTGATCTGAACCCTTTCGATTCACATAAATAATTAATATTTCCTTTGTCCTGTCACCACTAATTGTTGTTTATGTAGAACGCTCGTTTGATTGGTAACTTTTTCGTTGATTTCACCCACTCCTGTGATGTTTATTTATAAGAGGGAACACCTTCTTCTCACTGCCATCTCGTGGTTTTATGTTGCAACGAGTTTTATGAATCAAAATTATTGGATTATAATTCACTGTAATCAAACTCTCCACAAGTCGATAGATGTCGCCCCCTTAAGCTTTTCTAGCATGAAAGTTATGCATATAAAAAAAAAATATTTTCCAGGGTTCTATTAAAAGAAAAGGATGATGGTTAGACCATTACAAGCTTAAATGCATTCTTGAATACAATGGAAACAATCACTCTATCATTTGTATTAGCGTCTTGCAATGTATCCTAAGTAATAAATACAGTTATCTTCTTCTTTTTTTTCAATTTAATATATATGAAAACTTAGATCAAGCCGTATTTAGTTTTGATAATTTAACTGCATCTCTTTATATGGTCTATAAATAATGTGTAATGATAACCTGTCCAAATAGAGAACATAAATGTAAAAAAAAAACTTCATAGAATAGATGTAATATAAGAATAGGAAGTAATATTTGTACAGCGCTCTTGAGGTGATTTTTCACAAAAACGGCGCTATAAAAATCATCCGATTATGATTATTATTAATCTAATATCAATAGAAAAGAATGACAAAATACCACTGAAAAATTCTCCAAGCTTAAATTTTATAATAAAACTGTGTTTGACTGAAGCGACCTGTCAGGTAAGTACGAGGTGTGTTCAAAAGAAAAGTTAAATTTTGATTTTTTTCGAAAAGTATTTATTTTTTCATCAATATCCACTCTCCCCTTCACAGTAATCCCCCTCAGATATAATGCACTTATGCCAGCGCTTCTTCCAATCCTCGAAGCACTTCCGGAATGCGCTTTTCGGTATGGCCATCAGCTCGTTATTCGATGTTTTTCTGTATCTGTTTGTACTTAATTAGATTGAAAACGTGAAGTAATATTTGTACAGCGCCCTTGAGAAAAAACCGCGCTGTATAAATCATTTAATTATTATTATTAGTATTATGACAGATGATGATGTATGCGACCAACAAACGACCAATCTCTTTCCCCGGATTCACAGGTAGAGACAATAGAAATTAACACATTCATATAATAATAATAATAATAATAATAATTGGATTACTTCTATAGCGCCGTTTTCGTGAGAAAATCACCTCAAGGGCGCTTTACAATTAATAAAATAACATATACAACCAATACCTTACAGTTAAACTTTATTACTAATGGCATATAAGTAAGACTTATGGCTAGGGACTAACTACTGAGACCTACAATCAGTGACTCACATCTACGGCTTATAGGTAGTCACTCACCAACTAAAAGTTATAGCTAGTGACAATTTAAACTTAAGTAGGCATAACTAGAATAAAAACCTAACACATATATAAACCCAGCACCCATTTAAAACTAATACATATCTATGACCAAGTGCATATTGTGTATACAATACTGCAAAATGACGTACAACTATGGCTTAAAACTAGAGTCTTACAACTAACATACCTATTTATAATAATATAAATACATGTATGATTATTGCTCGTGCTGTCAGTGGTAGAGCACCCAAAAGTGTAATAATTTTTATCGAAATTAAAGAAGGTAGTCTGGGCGGTAGAAGGTAAATAGGAATATAAGTAATTCTCTTGGACTGAGTACCCGAAAACACCATTAGACCAATGGGGTCGTTATTCTGGAAACGATAATTTATATCAAGGGCCGCGCTCCTTGCTTCATTCGCGCTTGTTTTTCATATTCTGACTCTTGACACGACCGTCGCTAAGCTTTGATTTGCTTGACCTTTTCATATCTTCCTGGGACGTCCCCGACGTCTGCGTCCATCTATTTCCGTATCGTAAATTGTGCTGCTCATCCTTTGTTCGTCCATCCGTCGTGTATTTCTATATATATATATAAAATAATGTGTGTCTGTCTGTCTATCCTCGATTTTCTCGAAAATTACTGTACCAGTTTAGCTGAAATTAGCACAGTTTGTTCTTATTAGTGCCAGGAAGGCTTAGAGTTCCATCTTATAGTTTGGATGAAATCATCCAATGTGTAAAACTGTTGCTTACTTATTCAAAAGAAGGTTTGTTTCCGCCGAATATTTTTAAATTGGATAACGCAAGTAGGGTACCTACTTAAGAACTTTTTTATTTAGAAATATTTTGAAAGAATAAATTTTGGAATGAAATAAAATTTTCAAATTAATCTTTAGAGAAAATTAATTATTTAAATTCACCTAAACGACAAGGAAGAATTCACAACTTCATAACACTATTCCAAAAAAAAAAAAATCCCGAGCAACGCTAGTCTATCAATGAAAATCTTATTTCACCCTCAACTACCTCGCATTCTATAATATCATCGTATCTTAATATATGGTTTACACATTTTTATTCGCTTAAAAAAGCGTTGTTATGATTTTACTGAAAAAAATCATTATTTTATCAATACTAATTGATGACGAATTCAGTCAGCCTTTATTTAATTTGCAAAGCTCAAATACCAGGAGCACAGGATTAACCGGGGATGTTCTGATATAAAAATAATGTATTATTCTCTGGAACATATGAATGAAATGAGTCGACAATTCCCCGTGATTGCTTCCATTGTAGGTGAATTCTCATCCGGATTAATTTGAACAAAACGGGTTGATCCATTATTAATCAGGAATAATTATTATTGCTTCAAAGGCCTGAAGCAATCAATGTTTGCTTTAACAGAGGAAATACAGATTTTTGATAAGGTTAAATACCATTTTAGCTGTATTTACTTAGCTTGGTTTAAATATTTTATTAAATTTTGCTTTGCTTCTTTAGCAAGATTTGTTGGGTGTGTTTCTGTTCCCACGCACCTACTTATATAGCAACCTGCCTGCTGTTAGGTTCTTGCAATTTAAATAAAAAATTTCAATGTTGTTTTTCACAATTTTTAGACAACTTTAAAACTTTTAAAGTTTTTGGGATACTATTTACTTATTTTCATTTATGTATTAAGGGATTAACTCCTCGATAGGCTTTTACATACTTTAACATTAAAATGATTTATATAGAGAATGAAAAAAAACCTTAAGTTTTAAAGAACGTGATACATAGTTGGTATATAAGTGTAACATATTTATAATATATAGGTATGTACGAGCCCTCCCCCCCTGCACAGTGCCGCGACGAGTATAATAATGTACTCGTTTTTGCTCCCAAGCCCACCTCTTTCAATTCTTGAATACATTTATCCATGTATAGATTGAATAACTACGGTGACATTACGCAGCTTTGCTTAACACCTTTTGTTAAATCAAACCACTCCCTAAAATCACCGTTTACCCTAACACATGCAACGCTTTCCTCGTACAAAGACGCGATTGTCTGTATGAGATTAGCATTCACTCCATACTTGGACAATACCTTCCATAATTTTTTTCCTATCAACTCGGTCGCATGCTTTTGTAGATCTACAACGAGAAAATCTGATACATACACCCCCTTCCACTCATAAATGCACCTTGCACATCCCATATTTTATCTTTTGTTTTCGTTTGTACCCTTTCAATCAATATCCTACCATACAGCTTTCCAACTGAATTAGCAGGCTAATAGCCCTGTGATTTCCACATTCCATGCGTGACCCTTTACCTTTGTATAGAGGCACGATCACAGCTCTCCTCCAATCTAATGGCGTGTAACCCTCCTATAACACTGGTTAAAAAGTTTGCATAACCATGTGAGAATTATACGGCTATCTCCTTTAAAGTGTTCCGCAGCAATATTATCGAAACCAACAGCCTTACCATACTTCATACATTTATTCGATCTTTTTATTTCATCCATGCTGATTATGGTAACATTCACGCCATTGTCATTCATACCCGATTCGCCACTGGGATCACTATCAGTCGGGTTGCTTTCAAAAACCTCTTCAAATTATTCTGAAAGTATGTTGCCTGTTGTATGCTGATGATGCGGTGCTGTTTGCCAACAGTATGGAAGATTTACAGTCCCTCGTATCTAGGATGAACGAAGTATGTATTAAGAACGAGCTAATGATGAATGTAAGTAAGTCTAAAGTCATGGTGTTTGAAAGAGAGAGTACGAAAACAGTGTGTAATATAGTTGTGAATGATGAATACTTGGAGCAAGTCAATGAGTTTGTATATTTGGGAAGTATGTTTACGAGAGATTGAAAGACTGATTGGGATATTGAAAGAAGGGTGAATTCAGGAAACTCCATTAACGGAGGACTGAACGCGGTTGGCGCTAACAAAAAGTTGTCCAAAGAAGCGAAGTTAGCAGTCCACAATGGAGGGCTGATACCAACCCTAATGTATGGCAGTGAGGCATGGAATTGGCAGAGGAAGGATAAAAGTAAACTGAATGCCGTAGAAATGAGATCTATGAGACGAATGTGTGGTAAAACCATGTATGATCGTGTGAAAAATATTGAGATTCGTAAAAAAATGCAAGGCTGATGTAAGAAAGTAACGTTTAGATGGTTTGAGCATGTAGAGCCAATGGGCGAAGAAAGGAGTGTAAGGAGAATATATGACGCGAATGTGAATGGAAGAAGAAGCCGAGGACGCCCGAGGAAGACATGGCACGATCAAGTGAATCAAATACTTGAGTCGGGCCATGTCATAAGTCTTAATAATAGAAGAGAATGTATGAGACGATGTATGAATGCGAATGAAGTAAGAAGTGTATGCCAAAGATCGAGTTGTTTGGCGGTCCGTCCTCTGCGTACCCCTGCGGGGAAACGGCGTGATGGTTAGTTAGTTATAATGTATACTCGTAAGTGCATGACGCAGAGAAGTTATAAGGGGAAAGGTTTTTAAGTTGTAGATAATATATATTTTTTAATAAAACAGTACTAGCCTGATCTACATGATACACAATATACGAGTACGAGTGCATAATATAATATAATATGACTTCATGACATTGTGAAAAAAAAAGAAATTAAGGTGTTTTTATGTTATGCATGACGTAAAGATGTATGAAATTACATAATACATAATATAGTACATGGTACATAGGAAGAAAAAAGAGGAACAAGTTTTTGGATAGAAGAAACAGATTTGCAATAAATAACGGTTATAGTACTTAATTAATAAATAATATATGAAACAAAAAGTTTAAGAAAAAATATATTAAATCTTATGTATATCCACAAATAACTATTGTTAGTAAACAGTGGAGAAACATATTGTTTTTTAAATAATAATACCTCAAATTCAATAATTAAAAACACGACAAATACTATTCAACCAGCTTTTTATACTAATAATAAATTATATATATAGATTTAGATAAAGATAATATTTTAAATAAATCAGGGATGCATAAATTAAGTTGTAACCATTGTACATATTTTTACATAGGAAAGACTTGTAGAAATTTCAGTATTTGAGTTAAGGAACAGAGGTGTTTAAATAATAACAGCTGTTCTGAATTTGCATATCATATTTTAGAAACCAATCATTATTCATGTGATATAAATAAAGGTGTACAAATATTACGTACAAAAACAACCGATATTTTAGAAATAAGAAAATGCGTTAATAGTGAACTGAATTAAATAAATAATCAATTATTTTTTTAATAATCTCTTGAATTTATTATCATATTAATATTATTATCATTGATAATAATAATTTATTTTTAATTTCTAGTATAAATATGTTATTCAATGTTTTAATTACTTACCTGCTGTAATCAATTTTTGTTTATGTTTATAATTTGTCTATTCTTAAATGATTGTGTTTTAATTTTTATCATTTGTCTATATTTGAAATTATTTTTAGTAAATATGGTAGAGCATCTGACCGGCTATCAGAAGGGTGCAGGTTCGAGTCTTGTTGGCGACATTTATCTTTTCTCGGAAGGTTTTTTCAATTTGGATGAGTGTTTCAGGCTAATAATTATTGTTTATAAAAATAATTGTTACCCTTTGCCCTATGCACAAAAATCTTGTCTTAAAAACTTTAGTTTATCAATTAATATTTTTTAGTATTCATATATTCCGGATGATGACAGAATTGCTGTCGAAACATGTAGATGTTTATGTATATTTATAAAGTGGTGTAAACAAAGTATATTTTTTAATTAATTAATTCATATTTTTATTGTATTTATTTTTCATACAATGTGACGTTATACCCGCTAAGCTACTGCAAGTATCTTGTCAGGAGGAATTTAGTTCAACAATATCATATAGTACAACAGTAATTAAAAAATATTCATACAAATAGTTGTGCAATAATTGAAAATTTCAGGTATATGCATGTTGTGATCATTGTACAACAGACTCCAATTACATAATAGCACATTACATCAGTAAGTATCACACAAGTTGAGAAATACTAAAGCGGTAGTACAGTTTTGTGACACTGAGAATACACTCTAAATACAATAGTAGTATATAATAGTAGTATATATATACAATAATAGTAGTATATAATAGTAGTAGCACGAGATATTTGTATACAGCCAAGAATGACCAAGATAATTAGATTCAAATTATAATCTGTACTCCTCCATAATAATGTTTGAGGTTATATTAAATTAGTGGCTACGCCAACAATCCTAAATTTAACAACTTAAGAACAATATTTAAACAGCAATTAATATCAGTTGTAATATCAGATTTTGAAAATTAGGTATTTGGATGATTTTAGAGCACTTTTGGCATTGTCTTACGTATCTTTCACAAAATTCTAATTTTCTAACGGTACTAACTTTTTTTTATAATGTGAGAACCGCACAAGTGTCCCAACTGCTCCCAAACATCTAGAGCCAGTGAGATTATGGCATTTCCAATTGGGGTGTGTTGTGAAGCTAAACGTAGTGGAGAGGGCAAGGAGATGGGAAAAAGGAACTTGGGGAAGTATCTGGTTATTCAGAGTTCGTCACCGAACACGGCTAAAGCCATTGAAAGCATTTTACGATTCTGAACGGTGGTCTTTCACTAGGGCGATACTGAAAGTATCTACTACTCTGGAGCGTGCCGCAAATATGCAATATATTATTTTAAATTAATAATATTAATATATTTGTTATAATTAAGTTTAACTATATCTAAAATAATGGTTTATAAAGTAAAATAGAAAATAATATAATAACAGTAATAAGTTGAAGTTTCACATAACCCGTCTCACTAGAATAAATTGTGGAATACGGATTGCTGGATTTGAAGTCATTGAGTACGCCAGTGAAACAAACGAATAACTAAGTCCAGATTCAATTTAATTTAGTTCACTGATTTTTTTATTTTTAATAGAGTTACATTGTTAAATATTACATTGTGTATTTTTTACCTAGTCTTGTAATATTTATTGCATCATTCCACAGAGAACAGAATCAACAGAGGTGCTGTTAGGGTGAGGGGAAGAATCCAAATTAGCAGGATGAGGGGTGAGCCTGGAGGCATGTCCCTTTCAGTGATTTTCCAATAAATAAATCTAGAAATTTTGCAGGAAACTCGCATTGCACCGCAAAGCATTCACATTTACTCTTCGAAAAGCAAATCTGCTAATGATCAACTCGTCCTTTTTGCAATTATGTGGGATTGATCGCCAATATCCTTCCTGTAGTTAAAACTAACCCAAACTGCCAATTTAACTAAAAGGCAACAGATAAAAAAGGTTCGGGTTGTTTACATAAACAGAATATTTTGATAAAGTATTTAGTTCGACCCTTTTAGAAATGTTTGTTAATTTACTTACCTCAGGAAACTATGACACGAACGCTTTCGTTTCGTTTCATTTTGGTTTGACAAGATTGTTTCGCAATACTGTTAAGAATTATATTGAATAAACTTCATCATGCTTAATCTATCTGTTTGTACATAATTAGTTAAGAAATATTTGTACAGCGCCCTTGAGGTGATTTTTCACAAAAACGGCGCTATACAAATCATCCAATTATTATTATTATTATAACTACGCTAAAACTTGTTGTTTGGGACACTTGTTGTGGCACAACCCAGGATTGATAGCAGCGATTTTAGCTTTTTTATTTCTAGGGAGTTATTTAAACATTTTGCACCCCTTGTAATAAACATTATTTTACGTTTCCGCCAACTGATTTTTTGTAAGCTTAAAATCGTCAATTCTTGTAGGGTAATGATGAATTTATTTGCTTAAACTGACATTCTTTAAGTTACCTTGAATGTAACTATCGAGGTATCATAGACTGAATTATAACGCCGGTGTAAATATTACGCGGTATGAAAAAACTTAACTTATTACCACGGTGTATGTATGGTTAATACGGCCTTAATCCGAACTTAAGTTCGGCTTAACTATAGGATCGCTGAACCGGCGGTTAAAAATCTAATAAGTAAAACGGTGAGCATTGTACGTTTTCTGGTGGCCATGTACTCGTATAGCTCAAAATGTCATTGCAATATCGACACAAAGCTACTAACCTCGTCTTTCAGGTGTGTTTTTCTCACTAATATATTTTCGCGTATTCGCATTTGACACTTTGTTTTAAAGAAACAACGCAAAACATCAAATTTTTTAAATTTCTATTTTTGATTTCTGAATTTTATTTAATTTTATTTATTTATCTAAACATCTAATACACGATTATTTCGATACACACATTTCAGAAATTCAAAAAATCGTCTTTCCTTGTAATTATGTTCTTTGTAAAGCGTTAAATAAATAATAAAAAGATCAGACATAAAATTATCTTAGAATGTGATGTAGAATCACCTCCCTTCGGAACGTATCGCTAATTTCTGAATACCTTTACGTTAAAGTAAAAACTTGGACCATTGAGCTTTTGTTAAAATTACAATCATATTCCTAGGAGCCATCTTGGTGATACTGTTTAAAACATTTTAATTGTCTCCACTATTTAATATTCCACGATCAAAATTAAGTATCTACTTCTATCATAAGATTCATTAGAAATGAAAGATGGATCCTGTTTTTTATGTCCATACAAAAAAACTAAGAAGCTAGATCTTATAATTATTTGATGTGTTTGTTTGCTTGTTCCAGTCGTTCCACGCCGAGCTGCACCAGTACAAGCACCACATCGAGCTGTTCAGCCAGCTCACGCAGAGGTTGATCGCCGTATACCAGCAGGACGACACCACGAGGATCAAACGCCTCACGGAGCAAGTCAATATTCGTTACTCCAACTTGAATGCCAAGTAAGTAATAAGAACATAAATAATCTTGGATAGTAGTTTTTTGGTAGTGTTGAACTGCCCATAAATTTTTAGAGATTATGTTTTTTCGGCGCTCTACTGCTTTACAATAACTCCACACAGGAGGCCCTGAGAGAAATAATTTCCCTCAAGGCCAATATCATCATTGAGGATGCTGTGTGGAGGGTCTCTTAGAGGTTAGGAAGGAGTGAACCTGGGTCTTGAAGAGACCCATGTTATAGGAGTGAGGAAACACAGAGGCCGGCAGACCATTCCACGACCCGTTATCATTTGACAAATGTCAACCGTTTGCAAATATTGGGCGCGCGTTTGTCGTGTTTCCCGACTGTGCAGCGGTACCAAAGGGATCAATGACGCTAGTTCCTCAGAGTATCTTCCATTAAAATACCGGTAGAACAAGGACAGCATTCCCATCTGACGTCTGTGCTCCAAAGATTGCAATCCGTTTATTAAGATAGGCGAATCTATCAAACGGACCGCCCGTTTCCGCACAGAGTCCAGGGTTTTTTTTCACGTATTTTGGGACTCTCGACCAGTTGCTTGTTCCAGTTTGTCGTTTTTTTCCCAGGAAACAGCTTTTAAAAAGTCGGCCGAAGCCAGGGTAATATTTTCTCATAGAGCCAATATTTTATAATATTTATTTTTAACATTGCGTTTTTTCATTAATTATAAGTTGAAACTTGTTGCGGCTAACCTTTACCCAGAAACGCAAAGCGCGATCAGTCATGTCTGGAGTCAGTGTAACCGATTAACGGCCAAAGTAGACCCTCAGAAAGTCAATTATTTCCTACACGCGGAAGCTCTGTTGTTGAATCCTAAATCAATAATTTTTCTAATTAACAGGTTTGCCTAATATCCGATAGATGGCGCCAATGATCAATATTTATTTCATGTAATGCTCTTGGTTTAAAAGTACATATTCATTTACAAGATGGCAGCAACTCAAAGCCGTTAATAATTTAGATTTTTATTTTATTGTTTTTGAATCTTTCACCAGTTACTTCGTAATTTATTTATCTAAAAATAATATGTAGTATATTTGCTGCACGTTCCAGGTTGGTAGACACGATCAGTATCGGCCTGGTGAAACATCACAATTCAGAATCGAAACGTTGCTTGCAATGGCTTTAGCCATGTTTGGTGGCCAGATCTGAATAGCCAGGTACTTTCCCACCTTCCTTCTTCCCCATATCCTTCCCCTCCTCATACCCTTCTGCCTCACAACATACCCCAATTGGGGATGCCATAGTCTCACTGGCTCTAGACGGTTGGGAGCAGTTAGGACTCTTGTGCGGTATTTTTGATACATAGTTGTATGACATTCTATCATTTTAACACACCTCTGAAGAAAAAATACTTGATTTGGTATTTATTTTCTTTTAGCCACACGATTTGCAGAAAGAAGAGCTTACTAAATTTCTCGACTCTTTTCGACATGGGAGTGAAACATTGAATTGTGTTTGTTATCTTCTTCTAATAATTGTATTTTCCTTCATTTTGTATAGGATAATCAACCGCGGCGAGCTGCTGCAGCAGGCCATGAACTCGCTGCACAACTTCGATCGCTCCATCGACAAGTTCCTGGCGTGGCTCAGCGAGGCCGAGTCCCTGTTGGAGACAGTGGAGACTGAGGCTGAACGCGCGGCTGCCAACACGAACGCGCCACCGCCGCAGCATCTCAAGGTAGAATTACGTTCGTTTTTACAGTGGCTACGTACTTCTTGTACTGGACGCGATAAGGTTGAAATTGCTTCGTCGCGTCGAGTTAATTTCTTCAAAAGATTTTTATTCACTCTGTAGTGTCATTATTGATAAATGAATTAAAAATTATTTTTTATTCACCACTTTATTAATATATACATATATATCTACATGTTTCGAAAGCGATACTTTCTTCATCAGGAATATATATAATACTAAAAAATTATAATGTCAAGTATAGACAAATGATAAACATAGAACACAATAATGTAAGAATAGACAAATTACAAACATTTATTAAAGCAGGTAAGCAATTAAACAAAAATGTTAATAAAAATTATTATAAAACATCGAACAACAAATTTATATTATAAATTTAAAAATAAATTATTAATAATATTAGTATGAAAATACATTTAGAAGCTGTTTTAAAAAAATATATTTGTTCATTAATTATATTTAATTGACTATTAACACTTTTTCTAATTTCAATTTTGTCTAATTGTAAACCAGTTTATTTGTATGTAAAATGTTTAAGAGAAAAACCTAATTTAGGATTTGAGGCCAAAATGCACCTAAACCTAATGATCTTTTTTTTAATCAAAAAGTATAGTTAATATCCAGTAGATTAGAAGTAATTTATTTATTTTAGTTTTACATTATGAAATATAGGCCATTAAAAGTAATGATTTTTCGCGATTTTAGAGGCACCTTTAACAATTATTTAGGGGCTAGCGGTGATTTAAAAAAAAGTTTTACCCCATTTGCTTTGAAAATATAATGAAGTTTAAAATAAAAGTAACTATAAACAATTAAAATAAGCATTGTGGTGGACTTTAAATTAAATAAAAAACGACCAATTTACGTTGGATGACTAATTTTCCGTACATTATTTAAAATATCGACCCGAAAAAAGGTTTTTTCAAATGTTTTGTTTTTATATTTTTATTTACATATTCATTATTTACGTAGCAAATACGATCATTAAAAAAAATTATGAAAATTGATTTCTTTTTTGTTATTGAATATGCTTCATAATTTAAAACAAAAATAAATAAAATACTTCTCATCCGTACTTGATATTTACTAAACCTTTATTTAAAAAAAATATGTCATTCAGTTTGGATAGGCATTTAGGCCTCAAATCCAAAATTAAGTTATGTATGAAACAGGCAGCGCAGCCGTTCCTCTTAAACCTTTATTTCAAACAATGGTTGATAATAAATATGTTAATAATTAATATGTTTATCCTTTGTCTATAATTGACATTGTTATTTTTTTGTATTTTATATATTCCAAATGAAGAAAGAAATATGTAGATATGTGTACGAGTATATTAATAAAGTGGTGAAAACAAAAAAATATATATATTCGTTTGCTTTATAAATTATTTCTATCTTAGGTACACAATTTTTATATTTTTCTGCCAGACAACTGAAAATTAAAAAGGTTTCCAATACTTGAGTATCATCTGTTGGAAAAGGCACTATCTTTAAAAAGTTTTACTTTGTTTTTTTAACGTCTTTATTTTTTTCCTTCCGTTGAAAGTGATTAATTTATTGTAAGCCGTAAGATAAGAACGCGTCTTTATGGGTTTACGTTTTCTTTAACTTGAAGGAACATTAATTTGTCTTAAATCGCCGTTTTTATCTAAAAAGCTGAAAACGTATTTAAGTGATATCCGAGAAGATCGCTCTACGCTACTGGAACTTTTCCTAGAAGACTTTCAAGATGTTCCTAATAATTGATCTCCAGTTTGATAACCGATCCATTAGGTAACCACCCACACTTACTTCGTACTTCTCCAGGAATCGTAGAATCTAAGGTAAGCTTCACTGAGAATATCAAGATTCAACCTTTTTCTGTTTTTAAGGTTACGAAGGTTTTTTCCAATGTCGAGATATCATACTTACAGTGGTGGTTATCTCTAATGCGCGGTTATGTAGGTCCACCACCACTTGAGTCATGAGGAGACAGCCAAGTTTTTCGGGATTTCGTCACTAGAAAGCCGTAGAAATTCCGCAGCGTATTGTTTTTACAAAAAAAAATAGCCACCTTCCACAGACAAACCAGACAAAAACGCGCACTAAGCCTATCTCAATGTAACACTAACTCAAACAAAACACCTTTATTCACCGCGCTCCACACATTTTTAACACTTCATACAGTTACTTCAACTTATCTCCTCATAATATCATACCTAAATTCAATAAATAACATTCACACAATACATATTATTCCTTGACCTGGCCCTCCCTCTCTTCATCCTTACCTTATAGGCTAACCTAGTAACTTTTCTTTTTTAATTGAATAATTTTATTACTTAAGTGAAAACCATATATAATAATTAATGTAAACTATTGGTTTTCCGAATAAAATAAAATAAAATTCCCAAAGAAAAACTACAGCGAATAAGACAAGAAAATCTACCAATAGGAACTATCTGAATACTGGAACGAACGTAATGACCTGCCAAACCTATGGGATATTTCAAGCAACATAAATACGGTTTGTAACGGTGCCGGATCATGTGTTAAAGCAGAAATTTGCTATTTCGGTGCGCAGCTATAGGTCAAAAATTTTTTTTGTCTTGATTCCTCTGTGTGTTTTTCCATTGTATTGTGTGAATGATATTACTATTGTTATTTCATTTAAAAGTTATTTTTAATTTTTAAAGTGTTATTTCGTGATGGAATTCGATTTTTATATGATTTGCTATTGTAGTTGTGATCATAATTATCCATAAGTTTTTTTTTATCTTTTTCCAATCTGAGTCACCGATCTGCCAAGTGTTTTGTCGAAAAATCGCTATGTGCGTGTTTCCAAGTATTTTTAAACCTAAATTGTCTAATGAGGTAACCGTCGACATAAAATAGTAGCCGTACAAGACAATAAAGGGACATCAAAGTAAAAACTTTGAATATAAATTAACACGGATGAGTTAATATTGTATTTATGATGCATACATTTTGTTTTATTATTATTATGAAAGTAATACGCGATTAAATTGAATAACTGCATACCTTCCCCTTTGAAACAACCTGCAGATAATACTCAAAATAAAAATAAAACCCCATCCCAGACTGGATATAAATTAAAGGTACACAACTTTTACAAAACCTAATTACTCCAAACAAAACATAACACAAAATAATTACCAAGTTATAATATATTTTAAAGAAGATTATTACTGCATGTTAATAAATTGATAATATTTTTAAATGCTTACAAAATTTATACAATTTTTTTCCCTTTTCTTCTAAGTTGGTTCATTGGGTTTTTTTGTAATATCCTATTTTTTCCCTTTTATTCTAAGTTGGTTCATTGGGTTCTTTTGTAATATCATATTTTTTTCCCTTTTCTTCTAAGTTGGTTCATTGGTTTCTTTTGTAATATCCTATTTTTTTCCTTTTCTTCTAAGTTGGTTCATTGGATTCTTTTGTAATATCCTATTTTTTCCCTTTTCTTCTAAGTTGGTTCATTGGGTTCTTTTGTAATATCTAATTTTTCCCTTTTCTTCTAAGTTGGTTCATTGGGTTTTTTTGTAATATCCTATTTTTTCCCCTTTATTCTAAGTTGGTTCATTGGGTTCTTTTGTAATATCCTATTTTTTTCCTTTTCTTCTAAGTTGGTTCATTGGGTTCTTTTGTAATATCCTATTTTTTCCCTTTTATTCTAAGTTGGTTCATTGGGTTCTTTTGTAATATCATATTTTTTCCCTTTTCTTCTAAGTTGGTTCATTGGGTTCTTTTGTAATATCCCTACTTTTTTCCTTTTCTTCTAAAGTTGGTTCATTGGGTTCTTTGTAATATCCTATTTTTTCCCTTTTATTCTAAGTTGGTTCATTGGGTTCTTTTGTAATATCATATTTTTTCCCTTTTCTTCTAAGTTGGTTCATTGGGTTCTTTTGTAATATCCTACTTTTTTCCTTTTCTTCTAAGTTGGTTCATTGGGTTCTTTTGTAATATCCTATTTTTCCCTTTTCTTCTAAGTTGGTTCATTGGGTTCTTTTGTAATATCCTATTTTTTTCCTTTTCTTCTAAGTTGGTTCATTGGGTTCTTTTGTAATATCCTATTTTTTCCCTTTTATTCTAAGTTGGTTCATTGGGTTCTTTTGTAATATTCTACTTTTTTCCTTTTCTTCTAAGTTGGTTCATTGGGTTCTTTTGTAATATCCTATTTTTCCCTTTTCTTCTAAGTTGGTTCATTGGGTTCTTTTGTAATATCCTATTTTTTTCCTTTTCTTCTAAGTTGGTTCATTGGGTTCTTTTGTAATATCCTATTTTTTCCCTTTTCTTCTAAGTTGGTTCATTGGGTTCTTTTGTAATATCTAATTTTTTCCTTTTCTTCTAAGTTGGTTCATTGGGTTCTTTTATAATATCCTATTTTTTCCCTTTTCTTCTACGTTGGTTCATTGGTTTCTTTTGTAATATCCTATTATTTTCAAATCATTGAGGTGATTGACGATTTGGCGTAATGTTGTCTAATTGACAAAACGTTGAGAAGCGTTATTGTGGTTAATATAAATTAAATATGATATATAGTAACATCATATAACATATACAGTAAATAGGATAGTAACACGAAGCTAATTTACTATTTGAAGTTCGGTAATAAATAAACAAGTAAAAAAGAATTATAAAGGTTTTAAATAAATAAAGCAAGATCATTTTAAATAAGGTCCACGCAGTTTACATAATGTCCTGCCATAAATCACTCGGTTCATACAATATACTACAATACTAAATTTTCACTAACTAACCTCCAAACTTTATCGTTCAAACATTTGATGTTTTAAACAATTAAACCATTGTTTCTAGAGGTAATAACGTTCATTTATATTTGTTCCCTTTCGTTTATTTCTCACGAATTTAATTACAATATCCGAGGCCGCACCGTAAATGATTATTTTATTTCGGTTGGTAATTAAGTGTTTCATTATAAATGTGACTTAATTAAACTGAGGTTCCTTTGCTTTAATAAATGAGCACAAAATATATGCTTAATCCGTCGTCTGCTAATTGGAAATCCTGGTAGATTCAGAAATTACTCTCTGTGATGAAAACTGTTCATTTCTGGTTGTTTTTAATGAACTCGCTACTTTAAACAAGTAACCTTAGATCGGCCTAATAAACACTAATCCGGGAAGAGGCTCGTGGCACCTTTGCTAATTACGTCACTCAATTAAATTTAGTCAGCTTTTTAAAAACTATTTTACTCAAGGCTATAGATTATTTATTACTTATTAATCTATGTATATCTAGGGTGTCCGGGGATAAAGTATATAACCTGCGTGAGGATATTTTACATAATAGCATAAGTAGATGGATAAACAACTTTTACGAAATTCCATAATTATTTTTCCGAAGAAATATTTCTTTTTCAATACGAATAAGTAATAATGATAATAAATAATAATAATCGGATGATTTTTATAGCGCCGTTTTTGTGAAAAATCACCTCAAGGGCGCTGTACAAATCTTACTTCAAATTCTTACATTATTCCTATATTAAATCTATGACATTTTTTTTGGACACTATCATTACACACACATTACACATTATCTACCATATAAAGAGATGCAGTTAGATTATCAAAATTAAATACGGCTTGGTCTAAGTTTTCATACATGTCTAATTGAAAAAAAAAAAAGCTAACTGTATTTATTCCTTACGATATATTGCAAGACGCTAATACAAATGATAGGAGTTATGTAAAGTTCGGCGGCGGGTGAGGACGGGGGCCGGAGGTACTGATCCTTTCTTCCAATCTTCTTTGTCTTTGTTGGTGACTGAACGCGTGGTGTTGGTCTGCACGTACGCCATGCGCTTGTCAGCCGGCTTCAGGATCCGGAAGGAGCACTTCAGCGTGTCGTCCAGTACCAGTTGCTTCTTGGCAAAGAACTCATACCCGTCCTCTACCACCTGATGCACTCTGCAGATCAGGTCAAAGTCGTGCTTGTTGAGGAACTTGGCCACTATCTCAATGACGAAGGTAAAGGCTCGTTCTCGCCCCAGCTGGCGGTGTCCTTGTTGGGGTCCCAGCAGCCCACATTCCGGTTGTATACAATATTTTTACAACCACCGTAGCCCGAATCGCCGTTTCTATTAACTGTTGGCACTTCACTAGTACATGTGGTGACGACCGACCACCAGATGTGACCGATGCCGATGCATTAATTCGGAAGAACGAAGCAGATTTAAACTCAAAATATTTGAAATATTTGGGTTTTTGTTATAAACTTGATTTAAGCTCGAAACGACAGCACTATAATCATGTAATTTTTATAAATGTAACCTAAAAATTATTGCGGTTATTTTATGTTATTTTTACACCGGGAAAATTAATAACTTCCCAATATTTGCAAGATAAATCAGGAGCAACTATAAAACGCAGCCGGCAGCCACGGGGGCGCCTAGAACTGCATATGTTTACCTGAAAAGTACCTTAATCCTTACGGACCTACCTATATGTCGTCGGTCTAATGACAAGGTCGCGAATCTGCAAAAACATCACTTTGAGGTATTGAGGTTTGAAGTCTCTGAACTGACTTAAAAATTTGGTGAACAACCCATCAAATCCATACATACGATGGAAATTTACACAAATACTTCAAGCATCAGTATCTCGAAATTATGCCTTTGCAGATTCACTACTCTTGCATTGGACCGAACATATATATGTGCCTAAAACATATTAGACTGTTGGGACACGAAATCCCATCCGTACATCCGTAAAGACAAAATGCGAATTTTAGATTCGAGAAACACTTCCCTCGCCGTACAAGTACTATTTTTGCTGCACTTAATTTAAAAAAATAATAATTTGATGTATCTTTTTAAGTAAATACAATGGGAACTTGTACCCAAGTTGCTTGTCAGCAGGAATATAGTTCAACAATATTATATAATATAACAATAAATAACAATCATCAAACAAATGTAGCGCAACAATAGAACAATCAATATAGGTGCATGCATGTTGTGATCAATGTACACAAGTTGGAAAAAATATAACAGTATAACAGTTTTGTTGTAGAGATACTAGACTCCAATTACATAATATCGATTTAAATAATATTATAAATATATCGAAATATTAGTAAGTATTAAACAAATTGAGAGATAAAAAAAAACGGTAGTACAGTTTTGTTACAGTGATGATAGAATTGATATAATAGTAGAACTTAATTAATTTTAAAGATACCCGCAGCTCAGCTATCAAGGAGATATGCAATCGAGGATATCATCATATTTGTTCAATGAACAATGTAAAAAAGAACAAAATATCGTTAATAATACTAGAATGATTGTGAAAAGCTCCCCTCGTGCCGTCAATATGTTAAAAAGCTCGCATTTCGTGGATCTCCGAAGCTCCGCACCATTAGCGTCGCATGGGACCCAAGTCATTATTGAAATATTGATTCCTTTCTCGCGGCGGTCACTGTCGACAGCCTCACCCCTAGAAGAAATGTACTTTTACTCCGAATGATTTATGCCCCGGCCCGGCGAACAATGTGTTCCCGGCTTTCTATACAATTCATCGCCTGTCTGGATTTGTGTTTCGGCAAGATTAGTAATTACGCTTTTTAATAAACAGGCCCGCATTACTGCAAAACTATTTATCGTTGGATGTTTAATGCGAAAATAAATTGAGAATTTGCTAAACTTGTGAAAAACTAATTGTTTATGATAAACATTTTCTTCTCAACACGCGCCAGTGAATTTATCTTTTTTAAATTTATTTTACTTGCGGCGAATTATCATGGTTCACCATCATAAGCAGCCACTGTCTTTCCACTATCAGAAAGAAGCTTAAAACTCATCTATTCGATGAATTACATATGAATGGTACAGTTGCAAACCCAATTTACATAGCGAAGCTAACCGATTATAACCTACCTAAAATAATTTACAGAAAAATACTTCTCATCGTCCGCGAAATTGTAAATAACTCTGAATATTTCTAAATTTTGATAATTATCATAGAAAATTTCAATTAAACCTCAAGTAGAATTTTTTAGCTGTTTCGATCATTTTTTAAATTTGTCCTAAATTGAAAAAAAAAATCAATAAATTAATTTAAAAATTATTTTTATCACCACTTTATTAATACATACATATCAACATGTTTCGATCACGATGCTTTCCTCCGAAGGAATATAAAAAAATAATAATATTAAGCGTAAACAAAAATGGATTAAAGTATGTAAGTAATTAATCAAAAAAATTAATAAAAAATTATTATAAAACATTGAATATCAAATTTATTAGAAAATTAAAAATTAAAAAAAAATTAATATTAAAATAAATTAAAAGCTATTTTAAAAAAAATTATTAATTATATTTAATTGGCTATTAACAATTTTTCTGATTTTTAAAATTTATTCATAATTACATCACAAAGTGAATATCAATATTTTGAAAAAAATATTTAAAAAAAATAAAAATATTTAAAATAAATACCAACCATTCTTTTTAGCCAACTAACCTTCTAATAAATATAATAACGATAACAAATAATAATAAAATACTAGTAGCGATATCCTGCAATGTGCAATGTTTCTGATTTCGTGTCTCATGCGCACACAATCATATATTCCAAGCTAAATGATATTTATAATTTATTTATTTATTTATTTATTTATTTATTTATTTATTTATTTATTTATTTATTTATTTATTTATTTATTTATTTATTTATTTATTTTTATTTATTTATTTTTTATTTATTTATTTATTTATTTATTTTTATTTATTTATTTATTTATTTATTTATTTATTTATTTATTTATTTATTTATTTATTTATTTATTTATTTTTATTTATTTATTTTATTTATTTATTTATTTATTTATTTATATTTACATATTTGTTATTTATTCATTTATTCATTCATTAACGCCCCAAAGGGCGTTTTACATATTTTTACATTAAAATGATTATGTGTACAGAACTTAAAAAAAAAAAAATTATGCATAGTTGGTATATAAGTGTAACATATTTATAATATATATGAAGGTATAATAATGTATAAGTGCATGCCACAGAGAAGTTACAAAGGGAAAGGTTTTAATTTGTAGATACTACCTTTTTTTTAATAAAAATATTAATAGCCTGATCTACATGATACATAATACACAAGTGCATAATATAATACTCTTATAATATGAGTGCATGACATTGTGAAAAAAAATCATTGTGTTTTTATATTTCGGATGATGTAAAAATTTCAACTGACCTGCCAGGTAAGTATGATTCTTTATCTCTTTATACATACTAAGACAAACCGTTGGAAGTAATATTTACACAAGCGCTATGCAAATCATGCAAATATTATTGTTTTTTTACTAAACCTAGCCTTAAGCCAAGCTGTTTTCTTACTTTGTTCTTTGACACGTTTTTCCGTGATACCCTCAAGAGTTCCCCCTGGTGCCAGTGATGCTGGAATCCCCATTTGGGGAATGCTGTGAGGCTGTAGGAAGTGGGGGAGAGGAATAAAGAGTACATGGTCCAAGTGTATATTTTTTTTTACTTTAACCAAACGGCATTAAAAAATTAGTGGTACTTACGTTCCGATATGAGACGATTCTACATCATATTCTAAAACAATTTTATGTTTCTTTTTTCCATTATTTAACGCTTTGCAAGGAAGATGGAAAGACGAGTATTTGTACTTTTTGAAATTTATATACCAAAATAAACATGTAGTAAAACAAAATATTTTCGTAGATTAAATTTATAAATTTAAAAAAAAGGTGCAAAAATTAATTATTATATTTTGCGTTATTTCTTCAAAACGAAATATTTGAATGCGAAGAACACGGTTCAAAGATGAAGCGAGTAGTTTTGTGTTGCTATAGTAATGACATTATTTAGTTCCAAAATAATATCTTCAATTAAATTTCAAGTAATATGTTGTTTATACGATAGATCCTGACAAATAATAAATTTTGTGATGTTTAATTTAATACAAACCTGCCTAATTAAAGCTTCTATTTCCACTTTTAACAAATAATATGCGAATTTGAAAAATTAAGAATATTAGTTTACAGAATGTTATCATCAACCAGCTTCAGCTCGAGATTCTAGGAATGTATCTTATGATCCCGCTTTTCTTGTAAAATTCCCTGATTTAAATCAAGGCTGACGCTTTGAAAACACGTGAATTAACGATTTCACGCTTCAAAAAAGTAAAATCATGGCAAATTATTAAATGAAGGATGGAACTAGCAGATGAAGGACGAAGGTAGTACACTGAATATAATGGAGCGAATCCCCGGGCGTGAATAAATTACGTTCGACTGTTTTACGTAATATGTGTATTTATTTGATTCCTAATGTTTTGAAAGTTCGATTCTATTCTCCGGCCAAACTAACTAACCGTCAAAAAAACTCTTTCTTTTTCACGCACTCCTTGCTTCATTCACATACATACATCGTCTCATACATACTCTTATGTTATTCTGACCGTGTCATGTCTTCCTCGGGCTTCCCCAGCTTCTTCTTCTCGACGGTCCCAACGAACAATGTCGGATGTGAAAATAGTATATTCTTGCTAGAGCTGCTTAGTGTTTCGTTTCTACGTGTTTAGAGTTTCACGTCTATATTTTTTTTTTGAGCTAAAGATATACGAGTATACTCGTATAGTGTCGTTTTTGACATTTTGCATAAACTCCTATTTATTTCACTTGAACTATAAATTATTGTAACTACTACAGCTCTTATGCAAATTTACCAATTTACACATCCGGCATTGTTCGTTAGAACCGTCGTTCTATTCACATTAGCGTCATATATTTTCATAATACTCCTTTCTTTGTTCATCCGCTCTACATGCCCAAAGCCATCTAAGTGTCCCCTTCTTTATTTTATTCATTACGCTCACACAGCCTCGCATTCTTTGCAAATCTCAATATTTTTCACACGGTCATATATTATTTTATCAAATTCCTCGGGATCTCATTTTTATAGTATTCAGTCCACTTTCATCTTTCCTCTGCCAGTTCCATGCCTCACTGCCATACATCAGGGTTGGTTTGTTTCTGTGTACATTTTTTTGTTAGCGCCAACCACGTTCAGTTCTCCATTTATAGAGCTTCTTGCATTTACCCTTCTCCCAATATCCATATCAGCCTTTCCATCTTTCGGAAATATGAATGAATGTAACTGATGCCAAAAGCGTTGTCAGGACAGTTATTTGACTTTCCAACGTCTCAACCGATTTTTTCCGGGATTTATCGTGGTGGTTAGTAAATTACGAAATAAAATGTTAAGTCATAAATAAAAACAATATTAGAAAGCAGGGGGACTGACTCCTGACATCGATGCTATATATACCATAGATTTAGTTTTAATTGTGCCATTCTGACGATGCGCGTGATAGGGTGTAACCGATCCGGTTGAAAATAAGTAAGTGGAAAAAAAGTTACAAAGGTTTTTTAATAAAAAATGTAATCAGTTATTATATTTACCTTGATGAATCTTGAGTTAAGCGAAACCGGTTGGTGAAAATAAAATATATCCGTGTTTTATAACAACGTATTTCATTTACTTAATACAATTTCAAACCACAAAGTGATTGCTTCTTACGAAAATAATATTACTGTCAAACCCTTGACCCTTGACTTTCCCTCCAGTTACCCTATATTATATATAGACAGCTTTGTAGAGAGTTAAAGATGGTCACGGAATTCAGATACACTACAATTTAGAACATGTTTGTTTAAGATTGTTAATTGAATGCTTTTTGGTGGATTGCTCTTCAAAAAGTACTTTTCAGCAAACTACTTTATCTACTCGTATGTCATGCTGTCGTTATCATAAAGTGATTATTATTTCCTCTGTTTCAAATTTCTTCTTTCAATCAATGCACGACATAATTTATTGGCATATTCAGAACAGCCATCAGACCTAAATTTGAAAGCTTTATTGTGTCACATTACCGACGGCTTGTTTATTTTCAAGCAAGTATGTGTTTGTTTTCATTACTTTATTTATTCCCTTTGGCTCTCCAGAGAAAACGTTGCTCAAAGAAAAATAAATAAATTCCTTTTTTGTCAGCCCTTTGCCTTTATTTTTGTTTTCCGTGAATATGTCTCCTTGATGTTTTCTCCCCGTTTAATGACATTCTTTCATCTCGAAACAGATACGTTTAGAATTATCAAAGAACGTCGATTTCGTTCTGATTATGTTTTTCAAAATGCGAGTAATTTATTTTGAAACGTTCCTTTCATTACGTAAATTTCTTTAGAGGAACGGCTACGCTGCCTTTTTCATACATAACTTAATTTTGGTTTTGAGCGAAAAATACCCATCTAAACTAAATGATATATATTTTTTACATAAAGGTTTAGTAAATATCTACTACGGATGAAAAGTATTTTACTTATTTTTGTTTTAAATTATGAAGCACGTGCCATGAAAACAAAAACAATTTTCATAATTTTATAGGCAACTTGATTTTCGCGATTTTAGAGGCACCTTTAACAATTATTAGCGGGTTTACTGTATTTAAAAATATATATATTTGCTATTTAAATATGATTATGAAAATAAAAATATAAAAACACACATTAAAAAAAGGAAGGTTTTTTCAGGTCGATATTTTAAATTATGTACGGCAAATTTGTGTTGTAACTTAAATTGGTCGTTTTTAATTTAATTTAAAATCCACTATAATGCTTATATTAATATTTTTTTAATAAGTTAATTTTATACTTCATTATTTTTTCAAAGCAGAAGATGAGGTAAAACTATTTTTTAAATCACCGTTAGCCCCCAAATAATTGTGCCACTAAAATCGCGAACGATCAATTCCTTTAATTGGATATATTTCATAATGTAAGACAAAATAAATATATGACTTCTAATCCGTACTAGATATTTACTATACTTTTTTATGAAAAAAAAGATCATTAGGTTTAGGTGAGTATTTTGGACTCAAATCCAAAATTAAATTTTGTATGAAACAGGCCGCGCAGTCGAGTCTCTTAATAGCTCATGTATAACATAATCTTATGAACCAACACACGACACGTACAAAATTATGAAGTGTTTCGTTATTTATTTCAAAGTAAACATTCTTCACATTTGAAAGCAATTCGCAAAAATTATTGATATGATATTTTTTTACACGGTGACTGGTACTTCATGCAAAATTTTACCGAACGCAATCCTTGTCACGAGCAAAATATATTTTGAATTATAAACAGTTCTGCATTCTAAACGGGATAGGTAACGAAATATTCGTTGTTAATGACTCCGCATACAGATAGTTGTGAATTGTCTCGTATGAACTTTTTCGCTGAAATGTCTTCCGAATTATTCTCTTAAACATTTCCCTTCTAATACCGATCACCCTGCTCAGTTACTAAAAATAATAGTCTGCTTTTATATTAATATATGTATATATATATAAAAATTGTTTGATAAAGCGCTTTACCATTTTATCAAATAAAAATATTTGATTCATTTGTACACTGCCATTTTTGTCAAAAATCACCCCGAGGGCGCTACTGCTAGGTACTATTATTTGAAATTAATATTTTTTTCACTCCCCGTATTCTAATATTTATCTCGAAAAAGATTTTCTTAGTAATTTAAAGAGCTTCGCTCGCGTGGAGCGTCGAGCTTTTCACTTAAGAAGCTTTTCCCTCGCCCAAAAGGAATTCTTCTAAATGTGCTTATTATAAAGATACAAGCGAAGAAGTTCATTGTTGTATTTTCACAATGAGACTAGTTTATTTGCTCGGTTGGAAGGTATGCGTCGATATTGTTGGAAATTTCCTGAAATTCTTTATAAAGCACACAGCGATGATCGTGCAGTAGAAAATGGGATAGAAAAGCGTGAAATAAATCAGTGCGCACATTGCACCTGTGTAAATACAGCGAATGCTCTTGTGTGAGATTTAGTTTACCTCGATCAGGTTTTATTTATTTATCGTTAATTCGATTTCTGTTCGCATGTGTGCTGATATCCAATGGATATCTTTTAAATTAGTTAAATCACAATCACGAGAATTTTCCCGAAGAGCGAACGGAACCCTACAAAACACTTTTCCGGCCCACACTTCTTACTTCTTAATTCTTTTTTTTTCCGAGTTAATAATCACGTCCCACTTGATAAAACCGAGCCTAAACCATTACATCTAGAAATTCAATTCAATTCAATTCTTTATTCTTTTTTAAAATTTTTACAAAATTTACATTTTAAGGAATTTTTAAAGATACACGGGATGTACAACATCCAAAATAATTACTTATAAAAAATAATAAGAATTAAAAAAAAAGAAGGTAGACATACATAATCTCAGTATATTGCATACAAGGCATATTGGTATTATAATAGTAGCAACAAAGCTTTGTGTTTAAATGCAGCTTCATTGATGCTAAATATGTCAATATCCGAAGTGATTCTATTTAACAGCAAGATTGCCCTCCCCACCGGAATAACTATTGGCAAGTTGGTCCTGCAGGCCGGGAGATAAAACAGTCTATGCTGTCGGTGACGGAGATAGCCATCAGGAACATAAAAACGAATGCTCTCCATGATAGCCGAATTTTCGAACCATCCGCGAATCAGTCTGAAGAAATATGTCACAATGTGTACATCCCTTCTGACCCGCAGATGGTTCATTCATCCGAGTTTACCTAAGAGAAAGTCGGTAGGATAGAGCCACGGGTAGTAGCCATACTCTCTCAAATAAAGAAATCTCAAAATTTTCTTCTGAACTCTCTCCAACATGAGGGAATACTTCACCTGATGTGGGCTCCAAACCACCGACCCACTCTCAAGCCTACTCCTTACTAGCGGGTTATATAAAATTACGAGAACACGAGTGTCTTTAAAATTCCTCGAAGTACGTAGGACGAAACCCAGCATTTTTAATGAAGTACTACAGGTGATTTCAACATGAGCATGAAATCTCAGCCTACTATCTAACACGATACCAAGATCTTTCATAGTGGAGACACGTTTTAAATTTCGGGCGTTCATTTTATACCGGTGAAACCAAGTATGACACGCCTTTGTGAAAGAAGGAATGAAACATTTAGAAATATTGAACTCAATTTGATTTCTCTTACTCCAATCAATAATTCTATCAATATCCGATTGGTGTCGATTGCAGTCTTCTAGAGTTAATATTTCTAAGAACAGTTTTAGGTCATCAGCGAAAAGAAGAAACCTGGAATGCAGAATACTCTCTGCGATATCATTACTAAAAATAGAAAAGAGGAGGGGGCCTAAATTAGAGCCCTGAGGAACTCCAGAGAGCACAGGAAATAATTTAGACAAAAATATTCCATGCGATACAAATTGTTTTCTTCCAGTAAAATAGCTGGCAAAGAATATTAGAAACCGTAAAGAAAAACCTATCTTTGACAGTTTATTTAATAAGATGTCATGATTTACAGTATCAAAGGCCTTCGAAAAATCATTGTATGAGCAATCAACTTGGTAGCCTTTATCTAAGGATTTGGATACATAATCTGTGAGTACTAATAGGTTCGTGTCTGTTGATCGGCCCTTTCTAAACCCATGCTGTTCCGATATTATAAACGGCTCTACTTGAGACAGCTTGTGTTTGTGGAGTATTGACTCGAACAGCTTTGCCGGTGCAGAGAGAATGGCTACCGGTCTGAAATTTTCCACAGAAGTCTTTGACCCGCTTTTGAAGATAGAACAAATTTTTGAGACTTTCCAGGAATCAGGAAATATACCAGTTTCTTAAGAG
>JAHDVE020010310.1:0-22470 GCA_022606495.2 Halesus radiatus
CTGGTTAGCCAAAGATTACATATACAAAAGAAGAAGGTTTGTTTGGGTAGAATATTTTCAAAATGGAAAACACAAGTAGGTACCTACTTAAGAACTTAAAATAAATGTTTGGAATGAAACAAAATTTTCAAATAAATGTTTCTTTGTTTAGAGATAGTAATAGTAGTCACAAGGCATTACTTTCGCTATCAAATAAATTATGGCACCCAAACGACAAGCAAGAATTCAAAATTTCATAACTTTATTACAAAAAAAAAAAATGATCCCGAGCAACCAATTTATATACCAAAAATTTTAAATTCGTTGAATAATTCATTTGATTAGAGTTTAATCGATTACTTTTATCGTGGCAATTGAGCCATTCCTGAGCCAATCTACATTTAGCAATGCAGCAAATAATAAAAATAACTAGTGACATCTCATCGGAACTATATTGGAATAGGAAACTACCTGTAAAATTAATTATTATATGGTAGCAGTTTCCATCTGTAATTCAAATGTTGTCGCATTTTTTCTGTATTATATCGTTTCAACTGGCAGTATTTTTATTGTTGCTGCATTGCTAAATGTAGATTGGCTCAGGAATGGCTCAATTGCCACGATAAAAACCGTCTGATTAATCAATCCGTGAATTATTCAACGAATTTAAAATTTTTAATTTATATAGAATTGGTTGCTCGGGATCATTTATTGTTTTTTGTAATAAAGTTATGTAGTTGTGAATTCTTGCTTGTCGTTTGGGTGCCATAATTGATTTGACAACGAAAGTAATGCCTTTTGACGACTATTACTGTCTCTAAACAAAGAAACATTCATTTTGAAATTTTATTTCATTCCAAACATTTTTTTTTTTCAAAATATATCTAAATAATAAAGTTCTTAAGTAGATACCTACTTGTGTTTTCCTTTTTGAAAATGTTCTACCAAAACAAATCTTCTTCTTTTGAATATGTAATCTTTGGCTAACCAGAGTGGTGTATCTATGGGTTATCCTCAATTCAATTATTTGTATAACAACTCATAATAATACTCCCTCTCTAAAAAGGAGGATTTCTTAATTATTGAGCTATTAATTAACAAAGAAACTAAATAGATTATATAATAATTATTTATTTTTTTTGTACTTATATACCTAATGTTATTATCATGTAAACAATATTATTAATTATATATATTTAAAAAAAAAACAAACACGAAATAGGAAAAGGTAGTTATATATCAGAGAGGTGTTCGCTAATGCCACCATGATTTTGGTTCCTCGTGAGAAATAGCCACAGATCATTTCTGAGGAAATAGCAAAGTACCTAGGTGCTTGCACGCCGCTGATAATGATAAGTTGGTAGGTACTTGTTGCTTTTCTTTTGCTATAGTTTGAGCCCGAGATTTTCTTTAATTATTTCAAATGGCACCAAACTTCAGGCTGCTCCAGACGCTAATTAACTGGGGTGAAATGTGACCAAGTATCCCAATTAACGTGTTATTTTCTTCCAGACATCAACAAGACCCAGCAGGAAGCTGTTCACAAACTGCAGAGAAAGATGGCGTCAGCAAAATGTCTCCGGAGCTTTTGCTGAACTAAGAAGACTTGTACCAACCCACCCACCTGATAAAAAGCTCTCCAAGAATGAAATCCTTCGCATGTCAATCAGGTAACTAATTATTAGAATAACTTTCATATCGGTATGGGTACCGCCGCCCCGGGAACCATTCATTGGATAACCAACACCTTTTCCTCCCCAGAATTTCCTCTCCTACCTTTCCTCAAAAAGATCCTCCACGCAGCATTTCGAGGGAAATTATTTTCCTCTATGTGGATTAATGCAAAAAAATGATAATGGCCTCCGAGGATATTATCAAAATGTGGTGAGGCAACGGACGTACAGTCGACTAATAAATTATGTTACCAATACCGGAAGCCAATGTCATTGATAATATTAGACCATTTTTGCTATTTACCACTAAAATATACGTATAAATGTATGTATTTAACCAAATTTCGTGATATTTTATTATACCATGACAGGTTAATTAGGTACCTATTTTCGAAAAATTTCTTAAAACTTAGATCGAATAATGCTTTGTTCTTTTTCAGATATATCAAATTGCTATGTAATGTCTTGGAGTGGCAGAAGGCAAACGGTCAAACCGTATCAAGAGCTATAAAAAACGAGGATACAACTAATAATAACACAAGATTCTTTTCCGCAAACTCTCTCAGCTGCGGTCAAAGTCATCTCGGAAATTTAAAACATGCCCAGTTCCGATCCAGAGCAAGAGTTCGCAGAAATATCATCGGCGTTCACCGCGAAGACAATGAAAACAAGAACAAATTTCTCAGCAGCCATACAATTAAAAATATAATAATCCCTTCACTACGAAATGATCGGTCTTTCACAACTGGCAACATAGAAAAGATTGCCGATAAAGATGACGACGTTTTTACCGGCCGAGCCATTAAACATCTGCAGAGATCTTCAGAGAACGCATGCGCTTTGGAACAGAAATCTGTTTTACCGATATCCCGATGTGTTTTAGAACAGAAATCTTCTTTGCCGACTCGCGCCAATTATCAAAAAATAAGCGATTCTCGTAACGGCAATGCTGGTTTGATTTTTGATCGCAATGGCAACAATTTGTTGATGATTGCGCCTCCTACTTCACGAAAAAGTGAGGTTAATGAATATAGGGGGAATACTAGAGTAATAACTGGATTTCAAACAATTAAAAAAGAAATCAAGGGAATGAATCATATTAAAACTGAGGTTGAGGATATTCCAGACTATTCTGCTGGAAAGGATTGTGAAAGAAATAAAAATATCCAATAAGGAGACGGTAAGCTCCTTGGCTCTAGCTCTTTAGCAAATAGAACAGAGGTTACTGGTTACAAACGAGTTTGCAAATAAAAAAAAATATGTGGATTATTTCACATTGCAGAATTTAAATACTGTGTATTTGCATCTCATTTCAGAATGGATGAAACTCGTATCGCCCTGGTGTGAGACAATGATACATAAAAGATATCTGTACACTTGATACGGCTTTAGCTATGTTTGATAATTGAATAGCCAGGTAATTGTAATTCCCAACCTTCCCTCCCCCTTCTTCTTTCTACTTCCTCTAGTATCTGTGAAAAATCACATTTAAAAAATGCAGATGAATAATATTATGTAAGTATATACATCGCCACCAGTTATCTCTGCCGATGGAGAAATCAGGAACTAAATATGAACATACGTTTCTCAATACTCAATATCTTTTAGTGCCAAAAACATCACTTTTACAAAATACCTTAAAAATAGATAATATGCCTTCTGACATTTTCTGTTTACAGAGATGGCAACATTGTACACTACCTCTAGCGGCCCAGGTTGTAGGAATTGTTTTTTTTTCGTACATTTTAATAGATTTTCTGTGAAATATATTCTTAATAAACTATAAAAAACGATAATTCGTATAATAAATATTAGGTAACCTACATATTATGACTGTTTTTTTGTTCATAAATAAAAATATATTAAAGAGTCTATTAGGTTTGTGCTAACAGTGATAACCCTCCGTCTAGTGGTTTAGAAAGGGAATAAACATTTAATAAACAGAGTGAAATTTTCTTTCATTTCTTATTTTTGAACATATTTTGGCTTAACATATCACAAATCTTATAATTGCTTTTTAATATACATATACGAGTATATTATGTTTTATAGATATATATATTTAAATGTCCTCATAGCATATATATAAGGGAATACAAAATAATGATAAGAATTGTATTATGAACATTTAAAAAAAATTATTACAATTTATTAAATAAGTATTTTATTCCCTTTCTAAACCACCAGACCGAGCATGTGCGGTGAGCGGCGAGGCTTATAACCATTAGTAAGTCATATGTAAGTTATCTAATATTTAATTTAAGAAATTTCATTTTTAAATTTATTAAGAATATATTTCACAGAAAATCTATTAGAATGTATGAAACATACCAATTCGTACAACTCGGGCCACTAGAGGCGCTAGTGTAGCATGTTGACATCAAATGTCAGGAGCTGGATATATTATCTATTTTTTATGGTATTTGCTGTTACTATCCAACATCAGAAGAGTTAAGTCGGAGTATACATACAGCAAGACACTTAACTTTGCAGACTTTTAAAATCATATTTTTTTAGTTAAAATATTAACGGTGGCGATACCCCCATCTGCAAAGATAAGGGTGTTGACGTGTAAATTGCATTATAAACTAGATTATAGATATTATGACATATTGAAGCTTTCTAGGGTGGCTGTTATTTTGTTGCTGTTATGATTCCAATTGTATTTTTTTTAATATTAAATAAAAACAATTAATAATAATGTAATAAAAATTTTATTCCGTTGAAACATACTTTTTCCTATAGGCGACAAGTGCGTGGCACCTAGGCGATACTACGGGATCAAACATTTTAACAAGACAAGCACCGCCTAATTCAGTAACAAAACCATTTTCGGTCAAATACATCAACCTATCTAATAAGACAATACTCTCAATTACGGGAGCAAGGCACATTTTCAATAAGTAAAATAAATTCAATTTGTCCTTTTGAAGATTATAAGCTTCTTCAAACCGGTTTAGTTCATCGTCCGTGAGATTTATTTTGTTCCGATCAATTTTTAGTTTTTTGAAGGCTAGTTTTTGATAATCAGTAAAATCTGAACATTTTTCTGCAACACCTTTTAATTTTCCCTCTGGCACAGGATTGCCTTCGTAATTTTTCTTGAGGATAACCTAAAAAATAAATGTAATTAAAATACAGATACACAAACTTATCTGCGGAGGTGGCCAAAAGAGGAACTAACATTATAGAAGGCCGGTAGTTCTATTATGTACATTAGCCTCACACGAGACTACACAAATAGATTTGTACATCTGTAGGCAGTGGCGTGCACAGAATTTGTAATCAGGGTAAGAGGCAGAAAAATTGACATTTAAAAAAATTACCCCAGATAACACTTTTGTACAAGTTTTTGCTAAGAATGGCTAGGCTGTTGGCTGTAGGTTAGTTAGGATTACCTAAGCCACATCAAATATTCAAAAACCGCTTTATTTATGCACATTCCAAACAATTACTGGATATAAAAGGTCTCCACCTTTTTTCCCGCTAAATAGACACAGACAATATTTTGAAAAAAAGTTAACATGATATTATCATAGTTTTGTAAGTAAAGATGTTCTAATTAATAGATGTACCAACAGATGGAACTTATTGCTACATTTGGTGGCATTACAGAAAAGCACTGCATTTCAGACACTAACGCAAACGAGTTTTATCTCGTTAGTGTCGAGTTGGTACGTGGTTTCGCGTGTATTTTTGAAAGTGAAGATTGATTACTTGCAATAATTTTATACATTTTAATATTATTTATATTTCTATGCGAGTAAGGCAGGGTAAGCAGTGCTTATATGCCTATATAGACGGCACGCCTCTGTCTGTTGGTGCGAGAAAGGAATGATTCAACTGATATAATATACAAACAACTGTAAAACTTTTAGAATATTTAAATTCGATGATCCACACTTATTGTCTCTTTCTCACTAATAACAAGAAGTAGGAGTAAGAAATGACAAGAACAAGACAAAAGGCAGTAGAAGCATCGAGATGTAAAAATGGAGTAAACATCAGCCTTTGAAATATGGGCAACCAAAACGAGGCCCATTGGCATCTTATAAATAACACGGGCTTCAGTCGATTACAAGCGCTCGTTACGTATGAATCTCCAATGATAACTGCAAAATCCCTACATGACTGAACATGTCGTTCTGGAAAAGATAGAAAAAGCAATGGTGTAACATTTTTCCTGTTTTTCCATAATCAATATTCATGTAAATTTGTTTTTTTAATGTCAAAAAATTCAAGGAACAGTTGAAGTTGCCCAGTAAGACAAATGCTCCGCGTCACTGCACCGCGGTCATTCGTGCTGTGACTTCATTCGTTCATTGAGTTCATTAGCAGTCAAAATGATTCGGGCGACATCGACAGCCGCTTCACCCCCCTTCGTACTTCCCGCGTGAAAACAATATTTTACACTGATTTTGCAAGGAACATAAACTCTATTTAAATACCTCAAAATGTATACATATTCACAACCCTAAGTAAGTGTTGTTCACCTCACTTCACCTTTAACTATCTCCCCCGAGGTATAATGCTAACCAATTTAGTGGATTAATTAATACAGGGTTATTCAAAATGATGGACTCAATTTTGCACATTCTCCCTCTGACACATCAGCTTTTTCCTTTACAAAGACACCCAGTTTTCTCAAATTATTGATACCAATGACAAATGCTCTTTGTAGTTGGAGTTTCAATGATAAAATGGAGACAAAAGGTACACTGTACTACAGTTACCAACTCAGAAAACCTTGGGCTGCATAATAGCCACTTTACTCACAACTCACTGCTAAATGGCTGATTGGCGGCGCAAGCAATCTAGTGGTCATTTGCACAACTATAAGCGATCTAGCAGTGGAACTCAAAACTCTTTCAATTGCTATGTAGATCATTCACATATAACGTTAAATTTAGGAAATATGGCAGTACGAAATTGAGTCCATCATTTTGAATAACTCTGTATAAAAAAATTACCTGAAGTAGGGCCCTATAAAAAAGCGAGTCCGATGGCAATTGCTGCGAATCAGAAAACCTCTCAATGGATTGGGAAGCCAACATTCTAGCGTTGCGACCAATAGTAAAACCTGGAAAAAAAATAAATGCACTTTGATCAAAGTAACTAATTAAAACATAGTGTTCTGACGAAGTTTACACAATATTAAGTATCAATAAATTATTAGGCCAAAGAATTAAATTAACCAAAAATGGCAAAATGTATGAATTATTCAAAAAATATAAGAAAAATATGATTAGTCACCCTTCAAATGTTCAGACATTGGAAACCCTGTGTTTTGGCTTTGGAAACTCTCCTTAGTCTCTGATAAAGGGTTCTCAAATTTTTCCTCTGTCAGAAGGTGATAGCAACATGGAACTGCACAAAGTATTGAAGAATCAGAGGACTTGTTGAATAGTTTCACGGTTGTGGAACCCAAGTCGCCGCATGTATGAAGCCCTAAAAGGAGAGAATTGTTACAATTTTTTTTACTGTTATGTGAATACCGCACAAGAGTCCCAACTGACTGGAGCCCGTGAGTATGCTGTGAGGCTGAATATAATGGTGAAGGGAAGGAGATGGGTAAGAGTAAGGTGGGGAAGTACTTGGCTATTCAGACCCGGTCACCAAATACGGCTAAAGTCATTTCAAGCAAAAAATTAAATTCTGAATGGTGGTCTTTCATGAGGGCGATACTGAAAGTATTTACCACTCTGGAACGTGCCGCAAGCATACTATATATTATTTTTAATAAATAGATTGTGAAATAACAAAAAATTAATCAAATAAAAATCATATGCACAGCCAGGATTTGAACCCACGATCTCCAGATTCGTAGCTGAGAATCGTAAGCACTCAACTACGGAAGGCGTCTGGTACAGATTTACTGCTTTTTCAGAACAAGTTGGAGTTAGTAAAAAGGTCTGTACTATAAATATCGGGGTTTATTGCTTCTTCTTCATATTAGATAAGATAGAATGCCACACAACTCTGCCCTGGAATACAAAATCTGCTCCATATATATCTTCTCTTTGTTATTTCGACTCTTGACACGACCTGGCATAAGTATTTAATTCATTTGATGGTTCTATTTCATCCTGGGGCGTACCCGACGTCTTCTTCCGTTCATCTGGAGGTTCTCATCCTCCTGATACTTCTTTCTCTGTCAATCCACTCTACGTGCCGAAATCACCTGAGCATCTCTTTCTTAAATTCGCTCTTCACTCGGTCTACTCTCATCCTTTCACTGCCAGTTCTTCACTGCTACATCAGAGTTGATATCAGAACTCAATTGAGGACATCTCACTTCCTTTAACAACTTCTGTACTATCATAATACATACATAATTTTGGTACCTACCTAATTTTTACGTTTTTAACGGGGAGAGGGACGTCGGAGAGTTATAATTTATTAATTCAAAACAATGCTAATATTATTGTGCAATACGATAAACATGGTGTTTTTAAAGAGAAAAATATTTATTACGTTTTTTTTTTATTTGGATGGGCTTAGCATTTATCAAAATATAATCAGAAATATTACACATTTCTGACCGTTCTACGCATGTTTTACAAAAACATTTAAAAAGTTGAATATCCTTAAAAAATGCTGTGAAGGTTTTTCTGTAACATGTCGATAAGATAAATTAAAAAAAGAACAGTGTGTAGTTTAATTTTTTCATGAACACTACGTAACTTTAATGTTTTTTTTTTGTAATGCGGATTACAAATCTTTGGTTATGTTTATTTACAAAAACGCAATGAGAAAGGATTAAAAATACTTTTCTCCACTCTAAAAATCATATTCGTATTTTAAATATTTTGTAAAACATACAATGGGACGGTCAGAAAAAGTAATATTTCTGATTAGATTTTGATAAATACTAAGTCTATGTAAATTTATAAAATATTTTTCAATTTAAAAACATTATGTTTATCGTATTGCGTAATAGTACTATCATTATTTTGAATTAATAAATAATAACTCTTCGACGTCCCTCTCTCCCTTAATCATCATCAATTTAAACTTACCAGTTAAACACAAATTTATATCACTCGGATGATCTTGAAATTCACTCCTTACATGTTTCAGCAAATCTGTATCTAGAGATACAAAATCTGTTACATGTTTGTACAAATTATTTGTTTTACCATCTTTACTTTTATTTTGCATGGATAAATCCGAAATTCCAACTAATATTGTTTTATCAACATTCTTGTAATTTTGAGTTTCTATAGAATTATTTTGAGCGACTTCAGTTTCATTTACAAATTCTTGGATATTATTTTCGTAGCTGTCTTTGCTGATATTTTCTGGAATGGTTCCTGATTTATTGAATTCTGCCTTTTTTACTAGTCCTGGCCATTTTTTCTGAAAAAAGACATTTAATTAGCGTATAATGTTTACCAAAGAAAAGTTTCACAATGATGTTACTAACAATAATTGAGCGGGTTCTGCGACTCATACACAGAGTATCCAGAAACTAGTGGTACAAACGGGAAACTGATAAATCTACGTCAAACAAGAACCCAAAAAAGATTATTTTTTTTACTTTTACGTTTTTTGCGACTAAAGAGTTAAAAAAAATTTAGAAGCTAAGTCTATGCTTAAACGCATTTTAAAAGACAATAGGTAAAGACAAAAAAGCCCTTAAGGTGATTTTTCACAAAAACGGCGCTATACAAATTATCCAATTATTATTATTAATAGTAATATAGCCGATAGTAACCCCGTACGTAGTGACTGAATATTTTGAATTTAACAACAAAAAATTAAAACTCGAATTATTCAAAAAAAAAATAATCAAAACATGAAAAGTTATACCACAAAAATGCAATTCAAATGTAATGTAGTTGTATAATGTGATGTAATAACCCAGTTTCCCACTTGCAACCTGAGTTTCTGGACTCCATGTAAGCTAATACATAATATCACAAAGACCCAAAGTCATAAATCTACAAAAAAATGGAGGATATTCTAGATAGTTTAGTAAATTATCATTTATTGACACATACAAGATCTACCAGGAAGACATGGTACGATCAAGTGAAACAAATACTTGAATCCGATAATGCCAAGAGTCGGAATAAAATAAAAGTATGTACGAGTGTGTATATACAGTAGAACCCGGTAATTCAAAATCCACAGGACATCATAAATCAAATTTCGAAGTAACAAATTCCGAATCATTCGAAATTTAAAAAAAAAAGGTTGAGTTCCTCGGCCGCCCCTCCAAATTCAGATAAGTATTCGAAATAAATTCGTGATAATACAACTTATTGTTGTGTAAATCCAATTTTCGCAGTCAGTGACGCGGCCAGCATGTTAGAATTTCGAAATAATAATTTGAATTAGGATGATGTATAATCGCGTAAATCGAATTTTTACCACGTTTTATCTCTGAGACCGGCCTGTCAGATTCATATTTACGAAATTCGACGACATATTTTTGCACATATCGAATTTTTTCGAATTACATGGACAAATTTTCGTGTGCGGAACAACATAAATTTTGAAATACGAACTAAAGAATTTTAAATTAAAAAACCATTATGAACAAATAATTACGGGAATATTTTTTGGCAAATAATTTAGAAATACGAAATTTTTCAAATTATCAGGGTTCGAATTAACGTGGTTCTACTGTAGAGTTATATACCATTCCAAATTCTCTGCTTATCTTTACAGAAAATGATGAAATAGTTAGTTTATTAGTATCAAAGTGCCGTTAAATATACAAAAATTTAAAAGAAGAAAGCAAAAAAAAAATTGCACCTTCATTTTCTTATTCCTTTTCTCCGCGCCTTTTGCATTACCCTCTGCGCAGTCAATGTTGAGGACTGGCATATTGTAGACCATGTTCAGCATGGTGGCCAGAAACCCTCTGCCGCCGCCTAACTCAACGGTATAGTTAACTTTGGCTGAAGAGGCAAGCATGGCAACTATACTGGACAACACTTCTACCTGAAAAAAACATTACGTAATTAATTTTAAATATTAAAACAAAAGAAACCGTAAACCCTAAGATTTATAAGTACAGACATTTTCAGTAAACATAAAAAATTGTCCATTGTTATTTGAATAACTTGTTGAAGCCTATAAACCTCATTGTAATATATATATTTTTTAATAATTGAAGATAATATTAACATATAAATAAAAAGAGGATAAGTATATCCGAGACACTACCTAAATTCAGGTAGAATCTTGCAGTCAATATAGAAAGATAGCAGCCAAAAATATATGGGAATTAATTTAAGTTTATATAATAGTTAAATTTGAACAATAAAAATAGAAGTATGATATTGATAAAAATGACAGAGAGCAATGAGGTGGCAATAGCTCAATTGGTTAGAGCGCAGGTCCCGGATAGTCTAAGAGGTTCTGGGTTCGAGTCCCAGATGCGACGGTTACCTTTTTATTATCTGTTTCATATTTTAATTTGAGATTTGTTAATATTATCTTCAATGAAAGAATATATTAAAAAAAGGGTTGAATAGGGTAAGTCGGTACCTATTGTGAATATCAAACTCGATCTGACTGACTGCTAGTCAAGCGTCCGATTAAACAACCAGCTCAAGAAGCATATTAACTTTTAGTGCGCCGAAATTATCCCTCGCATATGCAAAATTTGTATCTATTCAACGCCGGCATTTCCGATCGGTAATGTCAAAAAATAATTTCTCTGAATAAAAGTAGCTATTCTGAGGAAACAACTTATAATAGATACATAATATAAATACATTACGTGGTAAGATGGTACAATTTACAAATACGCGATTTCGCAAAAAGTTATTACGAAAATAGACTCAGGCGGGCCGTGCGCAAATTTACCCTCGGCACACTACAGGATATTAGATCACCGTCATTCGACGTTAGGCAAAGGTTACTGGCATCTCCGATTTGGGGAATGTCATGAGGCTGAAGGAAGTGAAGAAGGGACGGGGATGTTTACGATGAGTTAACTTAGCATAGCTATAGCAATTTCAAGGAGAAAATTTCTCTCACCAGGACGATATTGAGGGGTATCATTCACTCTAGAAAGTGTTGTGTTAAAAGGCCAATATTAGGAAATAAATTAAACAGCAGCCCTCACAGGGATTTGAACCGGCCATCTCTGGGACAAGGATTTTACCACTCTGCTACGGACGTCGTCAATTTCAGTGGTTTTTTTGTTGTTTTACATTAAGACTGGCGGCGCACTAGGCAGCCAGGCTGCGGCCGCCATGAGAAACGATGAACACGAGAAACGTCTGGCTGCCGCGACAAGTGCGCGGAGACTGAGGCAGACACATACATTTCCTGCCTGCGCAATCAACATGTTTCGACTGGCTCCTACAGTCAATGATATCTGGCTCCCTAGTACAAATTTGAAGATCTATTGGCCCCAGCACCCTGGTTGCAGCAGCCTGGCTGCCTAGTGCGCGACCAGCCTAGATCCACAGAGGAGGCCCTGAGGAAAATAATTTCCCTCAAGGCCTATGAAATATTTGGAGATGCTGTATGGAAGATCTTTTTAAGGAAAGGAAGGAGAGAAAGTTTTGGGAAGGTAAAAGATGTGAGAGGTGGGTAGGAATATAGGAGGCAGTGTGTCCAGAAGTAAGGAACTTATGAATTCATCCCTTCCACTGTGGTGCAAAACGATGGGCCGAGAGACCGTGTAGCGTATAAATGATACGACGGCTAATGTTCTCTCATCTCAAGATTCGTGGGTGAGAATGATGGTGAAGCACAGGGAAGTGGGATGTATTGATTGATACAGTAAATAAAACCCTTGTAAAAGGAAAGAACATAAATTTAATGATTCTATAACCACGTCTATCATGGTTTAGCAAAGAAAAGAGTAAAGAGAAGGATTGATCCCAACACGAAAAGGTTCAAACAATAATTGATGGCTCTCATGGTCCGACTCCTCTCCTCAGCATCATGGAAGGCCTCTCCAGGTCCAGATGCTCACCGATCGTAGTAATCTCCAAAAAGAAGTCTAGGACGACTCTTCTGAAGCGCCATCCGCCATAGCCTCTTCCGTGGGGTCCAGACAATGGAATATGCAGATGCTACCTTATGTCCTTTTTGGTCCGCTCATCACTTCTTCCGAGATTTTCACCACAGCAGCAGGCACGCGCGGTTTGGCTTCATCGCCTCACAATCCGGCCATCGATCAATCAATAAAACAAAAAACACACCCACTTCGGGCAAATTTTGTAGACGCCCTCCGACGTCAAACAAAATAGAAAATCAAAAACATAATCTCTCCCAACAAACACACGTCGATCACGACCGCTCCAGTCAGGTTATATCGCCCGCCATGTTGAGTTGCTCCCTTCCGTCTGCCGTCTCCCATAGACATCCTCTCACCAATCTCTTCCGTAGACAATTATCCCAATCATAGACTCGGGGTCAGTATTTACGTTACAATTCCCCGCTTCCCCGTAAAAATTTTATGCCGCGAAGTGAAGTAAAATTTGACCTAACCTTCCTCTCTACTCTTTTCAATTACAGAAAAAACTGAAAACAAAGAAAACAAGTAACAACCAATATAAAACAAAAGTCAAAATTGACAAACAAAATGGTATATCTTAGTATGACAATACACAAAAAAATCAAGTTGTGATACATTGGTGGTTAAGCATAACCGAAAAGCAAGGAAACACTTCATACTTATAATCCTCAAGCAACTTATAAAATAAATAAAAATAAACAAGTTACATGAACCAAACACTTCCTCACTTTATGAGAGTCAATTTCTCTAGGTTAACACTTGTGAGGTTTGGAGAACTCAAGCTCCCACTTCAAAATTTTCAAAAAATTATTTTTATTATTAATAATACCCTACTTAACTAATCCTCTCTTCCTCTTAACAAAAAAATTACAATTACCATGCAGTTTCAACAGGGTTTTTTTTTTTTTTTTTTTTTTTTATATATGTATCTAAAGAATTAGACACAGTATACCAATATCCATTGGATAGTTTGCGTATTCACCTCCAAAAATTTTCCTCGTCGTATAGTTATAGAACTATTTGGTTGTCATTTAGCCATTGCTAAATAGTATAAAGATGAGGGTTTACATGTTACAATACCTATCTATTCGTGTGGTTTCAAACAAGTACATTTGTCAATATCTATATATATAAACTTGCAAAGTACAATTTCTCTCGAAATTTTACATCTTCCTATCTTTTCAAATTGGTGCTCGATTTTTTTTAATCAAAAATCGACACTGGTTACACAAAAATACTTGATAAATTTACGCTGGTGTTAGCAGTGTAAAAATAGTATATATTTACTAAACCTATTGGACAAATCAACTTAAAAAATACTTATCAACATATTATAAACAGTGGTATTACTAGATCTAAACTATCTGCTAATCATCTTCTCCTGTTCAAGGAGGCAGAAGATGTTTACTCCAAATTGGTAAATATTTGTTTGTTGTGTGCATGCATTAGCAGTACTACACTTGATACTTAATACTAATATTATTACAAAAAAATCATACTTTCTAAATGTCTATACTATATTCTTTAAGGAAAGAGATACCAACTTACTTTATACATAATTATAAACTTAGAATATACATTAAACATTATAGTTACTAATTAACAATTAAAACTATTTTATTATCTGTGTGAAAGAAAGTAGCTCAAAATCTCCCAGACAGAATATATTAACTATCCTTTTCGAGTGTGTCGTAGTAATCTCCAAAAATTCTAATTTAACTTTTACTCCGGTGCACTCCAAAAGCATAATTTTACCTACGGCTAAACAAATTAAATACAAAGAATACCTACTATAAATATATACATATTGTCAGGTAACACACCATCAGACCGGTAACCGATTTAACTTTCATTTAGAGTATTCGGAATTATTAGAGGTAATTAACCGATATACCGTAGCGACAACAATAATATCCGATATATATGTATATATCATGAAAATTCTTAAGTTTAATTTTCGAGGTACACTATTGGTATGTACCTATGTAAAAAAATAATCAAAATTATTATAAAAACAACAAAAAAAAAAATCAATCCCCGTTTTTTTTTGTTTATTTTGTTAGGGCGCCACTGATCTAAAAGATCAGAGAAACAAATAATATGTTTCTATTCTAGTCTAATGAGGATAAGTGTCAAAAAAATATCATCAATAAATTAGAATTTGTGTTTATTCTGAGCACCTGTATTGAAGGTACCAAACTCCAGTACATGTGACCACAATAACACCTTTAAAGAAACAAGTGAAGCGACATGAAGGGTTGGTAGTCCCACATGCTACCACACTGGCTTCTTACAAGAAAATTAACCTAATACTTAATCTAAACGAACTATATCCTTAACATGAAAATTACCTACTACTTTGCCTTGCATATCCGCAAGGGTATAAACTAAGTTAGAGACTTTGGTTTTAACAACATTTTGTACAAACCTCGGAGCTAATTTATGCGAAAAGAAATTGGGTCCACTGGACTGGACAAAATTTTTCCGCCACACAATATCTCCCACCTCATAATTTACCGATTTGCGACGTAAATTATAATGCTTTGCATTCTTTCTATAAGCCTGTAACAGAGCCTCTGAAACTTTTTCATATATAGGAGCCAAGTCCTCTAATTTCTTAGCAAAGTTTTCTCTCGATTCTTCTAGACTTGAGTCCGATACGCCTGTCGAGACATAATTTTTGTGAAAATTACCATTAATGACCTGTTCACGACCGTGCATCAAGAAGAAAGGCGTATAACCTGTTGCAAAATTTACCGAATTATTTAGGGCTGACTGAATATGTGGCAGAAATCTGGACCAATTACGCTGGTCAGACTCGGACAAAATAGACAGTGCTGTACCTATTGTTTGGTTATAGCGTTCGACGACATTGTTTTGAGGTGTGTAAAATGCGTTGTAAAAAGGTGGAGGCACATTATAATCAGACAGTAACTGTTTAAATTCTTTAGATATAAATTGTTTACCGTTGTCGCATACAAATGTTTGTGGAACGCCATGAACAAGAAAAATGTGCTGTTCTACATTTTTTACAATACTTTTTGTGGTAGCATTTCTAAGCGGAAAAATCCAGGTATATTTAGAGAACACATCTACGATTGACAATATATACATAAACCCAGAGTAACTACGTGGCAGTGGACCGACTAAGTCTATTGAAAGCATTTGCATGGGTCTGGTTACAATCTTAGGATTTGAAGAGATGCCCGCTGGCGCAGATGTATTGATTTTATGTGCTTTGCATGTCTTACATCGATTAACAAAATTCTTAACATCCTGGTACATTCCTGGCCAATAAAAATGTAAATGCACCTTTTTGTAAGTTCGAAATACTCCCGGATGGCAAGAAAGATCCGCTTCGTGTTCTTGTTTTAATATTTCGGTTCGCTTTTCAAAAGGAACAACCAGCTTCCACGCCGTATCTTCACAAAGAGCGAAACGAGTTTTGCTATGCCTAAAGAGATCATTACCCCTAATTTGAAAATTGACAAAACGTTGGGGTGAATTTTTACAGTTTGTAAATAATGTGTTGTACCATTTATCATTTGTTAAATGAATCGTGGTAGGTATATCCGTTGATGTCACTAATGCTACCTCCATGCGCGACAGTGCGTCCGGTACCGTATTTAGTTTACCTTTTCTATGAACAACGTCGAAAGAAAATTGAGAAAGACGAGTTGACCAACGAGCTAAACGACCTGTGGGGTTTGTTAGAGAAACTAACCACTGTAGGCTCGAGTGGTCCGTAATTACAGTAAAGTGTGTTCCTTCAACATACGGTCTGAAATGAGTGACAGAGTCTAGAACAGCAAGTAGCTCGCGCTCCGTAACACCATAATTACGTTCATGAACGTTTAAGCAACGCGAAAAATAACTTACCGGGTGTTCTTCACCATTAAAATTTTGTGTTAATACACCGCCTATCCCGACTGCGCTAGCATCACAATGTATTACAAATGGTAATTTGAAGTCAGGACAGTTAATAACCGGCGCTGTTGTCAGTGCCTCTTTTAATTGGTTAAACGAATTTTCCGCTGCCTTGGACCATACAAAATTGCTTACTCCTTTCCTTGATCCTGTAAGTTTAGTCAGAGGAGCTGCTATCGTGGAAAAATCTTTAATGAAACAACGATAATAACCGCATAATCCTATGAAAGCCTTTATTTGTTTTGAGTTCTTCGGGATCGGGTAATTTTTAATGCATTCTACTTTAATGGGATCTGTTCTCAGTCCTTCCGAATCTACAATATATCCCAAATACTTTAACTCCTTTTTACAAAATTCGCTCTTTTTTAAGTTTATTGTTAGTCCGGCTTCTTTTAAGCGATAGAAAACCTTCTGCAAAAGCTTTAAGTGCGATTCAAAATTTTCCGAAATTAATATTAAATCATCTACATATCCAAATACGTTATCATCAAATTCTGGGCCAAACAGTTTATCAATTAAACGTTGCAATTCACTAGGTGCATTTTTTAGGCCGAAGGGCATACGCGTAAACTCATAAAGACCATACCCCGGAACAACAAATGCCGTTACAGGAGCTGAAGATTCATCTAGAGCAATTTGCCAGAACGCTTTCGAGAGATCTATAGAAGAGATGAAACGCGCACCCCGTAGCTTATCTACAATCCGAGATACATAAGGTAGTGGGTATGAATCTCGCCGAATGACGCCATTAATTTTACGACTGTCTAGGCAGAATCTCGCAGAACCGTCTTTCTTTGTTACCAACAGAACCGGGCTAGACCAAGCCGAACGTGATGGACGCACAACTCCCAAAGCTAACATATCTTTCAATTCAGCTTCTAATAGGCGTTGACGTGCTGGAGACAAAGGATAGTATCGTTGTTTTATCGGTTGACCCGTGGTCTCGATATGATGTTGTACTAGGTGCGTAAGTCCTAATCCGCATTTTTCAAAAGATATGTTTTCAAATTGTCTAATTATTTTTTGCAGCTTACGATTATCTCCGGAAGTAAGAAAATTTGCTGCAGTAACTTTTCGAATCTCACCCACCGTATTCTTCAAATTACTGCTGTCCACCCTTGGGAACAATTGCGGAGCTAATTGGAATTGTTTCCAAAAGTCGACCCCTAAAATAATCGTAGCTGATAGAGAAGGAATTATGAAGAAAATAATTTTTTCCGTTGTTTCCCTATAAGTTACTGGTACCTCTATTGTGCCAATAATATCCTGACGCTTACCATCAGCAGTTGTGACGAATGATTTACAACTAATTATTTTTAATCCTAAATTAACAAAATATTTGTAAGTGTTTCCACCAAAACAACTTACAGAAGCACCGCTGTCCAAAAGACATGAAAAAATTCTATTCGAAATAACAATATTAACATGAGGCCTTGTGTCATTTCTATTGTGTTCCAGAGGCATAGATGCGTCCATCGTTTGCGCTCCTGAACACCTTAGATTGCCAGAAACTTCAGCCGATTTCCCCCCATCTTCGTACGCAAGATGGTGAAAACCGTACTTTAGTTTTTTGAACTATTGTTACGAGAATTGTTGCCTAATTTTCTCTTCCTACAAAAATTCCACGTATGCCCCGGTATATTACAAAAATTGCATTTCAAATCGGCTCTATTCCCAGGAAAAGAAGAAGAAGGAGATTGATTATTAATTCTCTTATGAAAATAAGCGGTGTTAGTATTTCCCTTATGCGTGTTGTTTATTGCTGGCCTCGCAGTAAACATTTCTAGTTGTTCACAGACAGCAACTAATTTATCAAAGTCGGAAGTGTCACTTGAAGCAAGTACACTTGCATATTTGTTTAATAAACTATGCTTGGCTAGTTTTACTAATTGCATTTCGGATAAATTGTCAACAAGTTTAGAGTTAGCTATTTTTAAATTCGCGACAAAATCTGCTACCGACTCGTCCGATGATTGTCGCATATTGTACAAGTTACGCGACGCCTGCACTTGTGCATCTTCACGTTCGTACCGCGCTAGTAACAATTGCTGCAGATCTCTCCACGTCAGATTGTCTTTACATAGAGAGCGAAACCATGTAGCTGCTTTTCCTTCCAGCAAATCACCAAATCCGAGGACAACATCCTCTATTTTTGTTCTCCTGCTTCTACACAATTCTTCTATCTTATACAAGAAATCTCTGACGTCAGAGGTTCCGTCATATTTCAAATCCCATTTGTAAACTCCTATCTCGCCACTTGTTGAATAATAATAATTGTTTGTTATATTCGTAACCTGAGATTCCGTGGGTTTATTATTTGAACCTAAAACTTCTTTAAGAGACGCGTTAAATTTACGTGCTTGTGCCCGCATTTCCGCAAGAGTCGCCTCCGGAACGATTTCTTTTTCCTCTAAAATAGTGGACAATTCCTCTTTCGAATAACTGTTAATGTTGTTAATCTCCATTGTAAACGGAATTAAATTACTTATTTATAAATTATCCGAGACGCAAACAATCGTGTACACGCAACACCATCTATTGTCAAAATCATGAATCATTTTAATTTCATTTATTTAATTTTATTTGCATTAGTTTTAGTTACCGACGCCAGGAAATGCCTGTGTCGCAAAAATAATTACCGTTTCTTTCAAGTATAACAATGTCACAAATATGCCAAAAATTACGACAATTAATATTTACCAACCTTCTAATGGCGTGATCGCTGACCTCATGTATGCACACATATACATAAACAATATTATGATATAATTAATAATATTTCTGTATCAATCCATACATCACACCACACGAACTTCACCCATCAATTCCCGAGTCCGTGTCCATAATATCTTAAATATTATTCACAAAAAACGTTGAGGCGCCATAATGTAGCGTAAAAATGATACGACGGCTAATGTTCTCTCATCTCAAGATTCGTGGGTGAGAATGATGGTGAAGCACAGGGAAGTGGGATGTATTGATTGATACAGTAAATAAAACCCTTGTAAAAAGGAAAGAACATAAATTTAATGATTCTATAACCACGTCTATCATGGTTTAGCAAAGAAAAGAGTAAAGAGAAGGATTGATCCCAACACGAAAAGGTTCAAACAATAATTGATGGCTCTCATGGTCCGACTCCTCTCCTCAGCATCATGAAAGGCCTCTCCAGGTCCAGATGCTCACCGATCGTAGTAATCTCCAAAAAGAAGTCTAGGACGACTCTTCTGAAGCGCCATCCGCCATAGCTTCTTCCGTGGGGTCCAGACAATGGAATATGCAGATGCTACCTTATGTCCTTTTTGGTCCGCTCATCACTTCTTCCGAGATTTTCACCACAGCAGCAGGCACGCGCGGTTTGGCTTCATCGCCTCACAATCCGGCCATCGATCAATCAATAAAACAAAAAAAACACACCCACTTCGGGCAAATTTTGTAGACGCCCTCCGACGTCAAACAAAATAGAAAATCAAAAAACATAATCTCTCCCAACAAACACACGTCGATCACGACCGCTCCAGTCAGGTTATATCGCCCGCCATCTTGAGTTGCTCCCTCCCGTCTGCCGTCTCCCATAGACATCCTCTCACCAATCTCTTCCGTAGACAATTATCCCAATCATAGACTCGGGGTCAGTATTTACGTTACAACCGGATGGAGAGGTCAAGGGGTGGACAAACCTCACCCCATGAACCCGGGCACACCTGCTAAGTCACCTGACATAGCGAACCACTTGGGGTGACCTATAGCAGAGGTGTTGGTTATCCAATGAATGGTTCCCGGGGCGGCAGTACCAATGCCCGCCTCCCAAATTTCAAAAGAAGGTGCCAAAAAAGAATAATTTGTATTTAAAATGTAGTTCACATTTGTTTTACGTTTGCAACCAATATTGAATACGGGCCAAAGTAAATTATAATAAATCATGATATAAAAAAGATTAAATTAATTCATTCACCTCATGGCTTTTCTTATTAGACATGAATTCTTCAATCTTCAAAGAGTCCACTTCGATAGCGCCCATTCCTCTAAATTTCTCTCTCAGTTGGTCAACTGACAAACATAACACTCCATCAGCCTTGAGACAATGTTTGTCTGCTTCCTCAATAAAGTTTATCAAGTTTTTTAAGTTGCTTTGTCCACCTAGAAAAAGAAAGTTAAAATAAGAAAAAAAAATTATAAAAATTTTACATAAAAACCAATCACTTTGTGGTTTGACATATTAACCCTACCCACACGAACGTGCGTGATACGGCCGCTATATTATCGCCCGAATGCAAAAAGCCATATCCCGTACGTTCAGGTACAAAAAAAGCTATACCCGAAACTCACAAAACATTTGTATACGTCAAGTTTGTTCCTGCATCATCTCATTTAGTATTTCGAGGTCAGTTGAAGCTAACGGATGTGTTCGGATATTTTCGTCTCTCCCATACAAGTTACGTCACTAGTCATACGTATCGTTATTGCGAAATCTAATGGAAAAAAAAAAGTTTTTTTTACCTACTTTTTGAATAATAACCCAAAGGATGGGCGGTTAAATTAAATAAAACAATAACTTTAACCGGGCAACGGCATACTTTTTAAAGGTGATATACATATAGTCATTAAAAGTGTACAAAAAAAAAAAAATAGCCAAAATTATTTTTTGTGTAAGACAAACATTACCATGTTAATAAGCGTAAAATCTTGCTCGTCCAATGATGGATGGCTTAGCTAGCAGACGATTGCACCGCGACTCCTGGATTGGAACCCGACGCATTTGTATAATCGGCTGCTACCGTAGGTCAGCGTATTATTATTTCATGTTGTTAGTTGCGTATTTAAATATTCCCACTACAGAGGTTTGGTTCACAATCTGGCACAGAGCGCCTCTGCCGGCCAAGCGAAGAACTACTCATCACCCGGGAAGAGGGGACATTCTTCCAACGGCTGGATTGGATTAGAATCAAAAGGATAAACATAACCTTACCTATTTTTGTTGTTACAAGAGACCTAACTGAATATATTGGATTCTAAATATTCGACCTTTTATTTATTGGTAACAATATCAAAGATTTATAATAATTTTTATCAATTTATTGGAATAACTTTTTGAATTAATAAATCCCATCATAATATTTAATCATTTAAGAAGATAATACTAAAAAATCTCAAATGAAATATAAAACAGAAAAAACATAGAAAATATATTCAGGTAGAACTTTGCAAAGATACAAAAAGATAGCAGCCGAAAATATGGAAATTAAATAAGGAAAATATTAGTGATTATTCTTAAATTGAAATACGATATCGATAAAAATTATGGAAAATAATTAGGTCTTATTAGCTCAGTGATCAGAGTGTCGTCCCGGTATGACAGAGGTCTTGGGTTCGATCCCCAGATGCGACCGAAACCTTTTTATTTTCTGTGTCTTTTTCTGATTCGTATTTCATTTGAGATTTGTTAATATTATTTTTCAATGATTAATTTTTATCAGCTTACGGCGAACCCAGTTTGGAAAAATATTTGATGGATTAATTGAAAATTACTTACCATCATTAGGAAGTTTCCGTATTGTGGTTGTTGGTAGATTCTTAAGAAGAATATTTCCCCGCACATTCCAAAATGCATTTATTGCTTCGTTTGTGCCAAATTCGTTAACTTCTTGAGCAATTGCAGTTGGAATGAAAGTTTCCCAACAATTTTCAGTTATAAATTCAACCATGTGGCAGTTGGCCAGTGGTAAAAATGGTTTTATAAACCTTAGGGTGTTATCTAGTTGCTTTATAAGTAGTTTTGTCTTCATGTCGTCCATCTTAAAAATATCTTAGATTCTAGTTTTGATTTCCATTAATGGAAGACCTGAAAAAAATAATAATAATTTAACTCCACACAGGAGGCCCTAAGGGAAATAATATCCC
>JAHDVE020010311.1:0-62603 GCA_022606495.2 Halesus radiatus
CAGTTAGATTTAATTGGGGAGGGGTGGTAGGGGAAAGACAAGTAATTAGGAAATTACAATCAGGAAATTACAATAATTTGGAAATTACAAAGATTTAAGTGGGGAGGGGTGGTAGGGGAAAGACAAATAATTAGGAAATTACAATCGTTAAAGTAAGGTGACAAAGGTATAATTAGGAAATTGTCAAGTTGTTGGAATGGTCATTAGAGTAGGAAGGCCTGTTAAGTGGGAAAATATTTAATATAGGGTTACCAAAAAAGTTTTTTTGTTTGTTGATTATCCCTCCCCACTTAAATCTAACTGTTCTATATTTTAATTGTTAACTTCAGTATACATTGATACCTGAAGATGTGAGCATCGCTCACGAAACGTGTAGTAATATTGGATATTAATAAAGTGATGTATAAAAAGTTATTTTGTTTTAATTAAAATACATAATGACATCACAAAGTGAAAACCTTCTAGAAGAAGAATTCTTTTTCGAAAAAAAAAAAAATTCTATTTTATGTTTTAATTTTCTACTTCAAAGGCCACTTGGCGTCAGGTTTTAGGTATCCATCAAAAATTTCTCTAATTTTGCTGATTCTTGGAAACCTTCTACCATGAGAAGACTTAATAATGTTCCCCTTTTTATTTGACATCACAATTCCAAGGTTGTTATATGAATATAATCCACCTTTATTATGTGATACTACCTGAAACCTGCGACACTATGGAATCTCGATTTGGGCTTAACGAAGTGGGGTAGAGGGTGGAGTAAACGAAAACCTGCTAATTAAATCTAGTCATAAAATATAGCTTAACCTATTACAAGGAACTTTTCAGTTCTGAAATCCATTCTATACGTTTAAAAAGCCTCTATAAAAAAGCTTTCGATTTTCAAACAAAATGTTTGTTATTCAGTTGCTTAAAGCTGTTTCTCAGAGCTATCGTGTAAATTCTGTAGGCAATGTTTTTATTTTTTTAACATCGCGTGTTTTTATCAGTTTCTTTGATCAATACCTGTTTGTTACGAGTAACGAGACAAATTCGGCGAGAATACTTCCAGCGTGAAGAGCTTTCTATATCGCGAGTGTGCTTTTTTATCCGATAAACGTGACAGAAATACGTGTGTTCGACACGTTTTTAAAGTCTGTTCTCAAAAGTGAAAGCGTACACACTTTTATAAATTGAATCGACTGGAAAAATAATTGTTATTTTAATTTTTATCACCAAATGTATTTTTTATTATTTGAGTCTAGACAATTTCCTGGTCGTTTATTACTAGTAGTTAATCAAATTGTATTTAAAAAATATATTTCAAAATATTTCACACTGAAAGCAATGACGGCCTCCATGGTCGAGGGGTTAGGCTCTCGACTACGAATCCGAAGGTCGCCGGTTCAAATCCCGACGTGCGCAAGTAATTTTTATTTAATTAATTTGTGTTGTTTCACAATTAATTGATTTAAAAATAATATATAGTATATTTGCGCACGTTCCAGAGTGGAAGATTCTCTCAGTATCGCCCTGGTGAAAGACCACCATTCAGAATTGAAACGTTGCTTGAAATAGCTTTTAGCCGTGTTTGGTGACCAGATCTGAATAGCCAGGTATTTCCCCTTTTCCCCACCTCTCCCCCTTCTCCTTCCCCTCCCCAATACCGTCAGCCTCACAACATTCACCCATTGGGAATGCCATAGTCTCACTGGCTCCAGACGGTTGGGAGCAGTTTGGGACTCTTGTGCGCTATTCATATAAAAATAAAAATAAAAGAATTAATGGCACACATTTTGGTAATAAATCATTTATTTTGTAAATTGATGGATTTTTGTTAGTGATAGTCCATTGTTAATTAGGTTTTAGGTTTTGAATAGTTTTGAGTAGATATAATATGTAGTTTTTTTTCAAAATTAATCTATTTCACACATTCTCCTCTGATGCATGCGATCCGCCCTGGCTTTTTTTCTTTATGGAGACATCTAGTTTGTTCGAATTTATATACCTATAATAAATATTTTTTTCTAGTTGAAGGTTAAATATTATAATGGAGACGAAAGGTACGCTACACTATAGTTGCCGACTCAGTATCATAAAACTCACGAACACAGAAAACCTTGTGCTGCATAGTAGCCATTTCACTCACAACTGACGCAAATCGGCTGCTTGGCGGCGCGAGCACTCCAGCAATTGTTTGCGTGGCCGATATAGCGTTGGGATGCGAAACTTTCGAACCTCCTATTTAAATTTTTATGTAGATCATTCAATTATTACAAGGTATAAGTCAGGAAATACAGCGGTATGAAATTGAGTTCATCATTTTGAATAACCCTGTATATTTATGTTCATGTTAGATTTCTTTATGTTATGTATAAGTGTACGCTAGTTGCGTTCAATTTAACTGAAATAACAATATTTATTAAACAGTGGTTGCACCTCAATATTAATATTATCCATGTAATTGCATTTAAGACTAACGTAATTTTTTCCAATATTTTTTTATAGGTACCCACTACTCTTTTTGTCGTATTGATCGAAACGAAAAATAATTAACAATTCGTATGGCGTCTTGTCTTCTTTTTACAGTTTAATTTATAAAAAAATATGTATTGATAATGTTGAATACGACACCGAGCATTTCAGAAAACTTGGTATCAACTCCAGGTAAATTAACAAATTTAGGTCAATCCTTTCTACCTTTCCAGAGCCGGTGTATATTTTACCTTGATTCCTAGTACTTGACTACACATTCTAATAATTAAAATAAACGACCTACAACGGTACTAAAATAATAGGGTTGCATGTTCCCCTGTAGTCATATTTCAAGGGTTGATTTCCAAGCGGTCCTCCGAACCCTTTGACCATTACGGATTCAATTGACTTGTGAGCTATTTATCTCAACGGTAATTGCTAGGGATAATAGCAACGCGTAACTTTGGGGAACATTTAAGAACCTTTCCTAAACTTATTTCGTATAATTTGTGTTTATAGATTTGTGGTCAATTTTAGGTGTGTAACTTGTTTGAATGCTCGATCTACACACTCCGTGAGCCCGTCGCAAGATATTTTTGGGTAAAATTTCTACATGTTGTTATTTGGATGTATAATACTTACTAATTAACTAACTAACTAACCATCGCACCGTTTTCCCGCAGGGGTAGGCAGACAGGACGGACCGCCAAACAACTCGATCTTGGCATACACTTCTTGCTTCATTCACATTCATACAACGCCTCATACATTCTCTTCTGTTATTCCGACTTCTGACATAGCCCGACTCAAGTATTTGATTCACATTCGCGTCATACATTCTTTTTACGCTCTTTTCTTCGTTCATTTGCTCTACATGCCCTAACCATCTAAGCGTCCCTTTCTTCATCTTACTCAGAATAATACTTACTATAACTGTATATACTGAAAGTGATCTACTTTTTTGTCCCAAAATATTATGTTCATGGGATGCATGTTTTACATACCCAAAGCAGAACACCCTCTTAACAAAACACGCCTATATACAAAGCGATATAACTATATAATGTAACGAAGTTACATATATATATTATATATATAAGTGAATGTTTATAGTTTTCTGAATATCTCTTAGTGTACGTACAAGAGTAAGCGTAAGTTACACACTAACATTCAAATTCTGCTGCATCAAATTTTTAATGCAATGTAAAAGTTAGATCTTAGAGGGCGCCAAACTTTCACAAGAATTTGGTTTCCGGTGTTGGGGACACGCAACTAGAGCCTTATTATTAAATTTGTTTTAATTCATTAGAATTTCAACATTTACGTTAATGTACACAACAATCTGTCACTTAGGTGATTGTTTCACACTCCACTTAATACCATTTATTATTGGTAGGTACTGTACAGTGGATTTGCTTTGGTTTACTTTCATCCAAGTCTTTCAAGGTCCGAACGCTGGAAGCTTTTAATTTTGATTCAATTTATCTTAGCTGAACAATCAATAAGTGGAAAAAGTTACAAAGGTTTTTTAATCAACAAAAAAAAGTCATTTTAATATGGAATTCCACCATGAATTGACAGTTTCAAAATTAGAAATAATGAACAATCAACCCTATAAATTGCCGTATGAACACAGGCGTTTCACACCTAGTGAAATGGGCAATACGTCGGCCGATAAAAAATATTCATATATATCTAATAAATAAATATATGTACAAATGAATTAGAATATTGTATATAGTAAACCTATAGATATATATATGAAGAAGAAAAAAGTGATAAAAAAACAATTGGACTTACTTCTAAATATTGTATAAACATATTGTGTAGATAAAAACAAGTATTAAACGATCATCAAGAAAGCTTGCCATTTAAACAAGCTTCATTAATGCTAAATATGTCAATATCCGAAATGATTTTGTTCAAAGACAAGATTTCCCTACCTAAACGGCATGTCCATTGGCAAGTTAGTCCTGCAAGTCGGGATATAAAGTAATCTATGCTGTCGGTGATTGAGATAACTATCGAGAACGTGCTCTCCATGATAGCCGAGTTTTCAAACCATCCACAAATCAGTGTGAAGAAATATGTAGCAATGTGCACATCCCTTCTGACCCATTTATGGGTTTTTCCAGTCATACCCAAGAGAAAGACTCCCGCAGGAAAAGTAATCTCACACATTTTCTGTTCTACGTGAGGGAATACTTGACCTGGTGCCGACTCCAAATTATCGACCCACTCTCATATCTACCTTTAAGGAATTAAATAAAATTATCATAACCGAAGTGTCTCTAAAAGTTTTAGTAGTACGTATAACGAAGCCCAAAATTCTCCATGACGTGCTACAAACCATCTCAACATGAGCATGAAATGTCAGCGGACTATCAAGCATGATTCCAAGATCCTTAATAGCGAAAACACATTTCAAACTTTGGGCTTCCATTGTATACCGATTAGGCTAAATATGACACCTCCTGATGAATAACAAAATTAAACATTTTCATGTATTGAACTCATTTTGACTCCTTTTATTCCAGCCAACAATAATATTTATATCTGACTGGTATCGAATGAAGTTTAAATTTTCAGGAATAGTTTCAGGTCATCAGCGAAGAGAGGAGACCTAGAATGCAAAATATCTTCTGAAATATAGTATATATATGTAAAAGAGAAGTGGACCAAAATAAGAACCCTGGGGTACTCCTGATCGTACATAAAATAGAATATGCTGTGAATACTCCATGTGACATAAATTATTTCCTGTCTGCAAGATAGCTAATGAAAATATTAGAGTAGTCGTATAAAGATACTTATTATACCTAGTTTATTTAGTACAACGCCGTTATTAACATCGCGATCCTAATATTTTCCTTAACCTTCCATCAGATGCAGAGAAACTGGAGTTCTCAAATGATTCCTTTAGCATATAGGAACCGCTAGTTTAAACCTCGTTCAACGTCAAATTCCGTTTTAACTATTGCATATTCTGGAGCAACGCAAATACGTAACATGTTCCAAGGTCATTGCAGATAGTAGGGGTATCTATTACTAGAATTGTTGTCTTTTTTCAATGCACATTTTTTTTTTTTTTCGAAATTCGCCTTCCTGTATTAACAGTGCGACAACATCTAAGTAAGACGGTTTAAAAAGTCTTCGGAATGGAAAACAGTTATCATGCATTGAAAAATCATACCAGGTAGAACTTTAAAAAAAGTTTTGTTTTAAGTATAATTTATGTTTAAAAAAGATTATTTATTTTATTTTTGTTATCCATAGAGAAAATAATACATAGCGACGCCTTACCACGCAAGGAGAAAAAACCAAAATAAGATGGACGGGGTCAGATTGGCATGCTGCCTATTTAAGTAAAACAACAAATAAATAAAAGGGTTCGGCTTGTTTTCATAAACCGAATATTTTGTTAGAGTGCTTAGTTTGGGCATTTTTATAAATATTTTGTTTTTTGCTTACCATAATCAAAATCACGTGAAACAAACGTGGATGGAACTGAACTAAACTGTGCCAAAATAGGGGTCACGTGACATTTGCCTCCAGCTGTCAAAATCTAACTTAGGGAAAGTCTATTAATTTATACGTCAGTGGTGTTATTACTAAAAAAATAAATAAAAAAAAACATTTCCACGCATTGAAAAACTGTCTGAAGTAAAATTTCATTTAAGTTGTGTAATTACTAGGCTATCTTATTATTCTACTTTATTTTAGTATAACATGGACATACGAGTACATTGAAACATTTCCATGGGAAGATATGAGAATATATCATGCCCCGATATAAAGATGGAATGAGATTAAGAACCTATTCACTGTAATTCACGATTATAGATATTTTACAGCAATAATTTCAGGTATCTAGTTTGACCGGTGTAAAACCGTCCCCTGTTTAATTGAATCCAGAATTGTAAAGGTGGATGCGGCCTTATCTGATGAAAGATCCAATTTAAGTTTTCCGAGGGAAATAATATCCTGGTTCCGGTGCTTTCTTCCTGAACAATCAATACTTGATTAATGTCGATTTCCTTAATCTGTTATCTCCCATAAGCCATAAAGTTTCCACGGAATCCATTTATCCAAATCCGTCCAAAGTTTTGAAATCTGTACGGAAGTAAGTGTGAAATGTGAAAAAATGTGATCGGAATTTTTTTATTCAATTGGAGAAGTTATTATTAACTGAGATTGGAGAAATTATTATTAAAATTCAGTTTTAAATCCGGTGTTTGTATTCCACCTGTTAAATCGCACGAAACACGCGTACGAATAAAATAAAAACACTAACAATAAATTAGCTTCTGAAGAAATCTGTAAAACTTGTCCAACAACTCCCGATTAGTGTTTGAATTAATTTCTCTTCAAAGTAAAACGTTAAATTGTTGGGAAAATCTGTTAATGATAATGACTGTTCGTCAGTAGGTTACATAATTATTTATATTCGTAGTTTCATCTTTAATTTATTTAAGAGAGGTGTTCTAACAGCATTGACTTAGTGGGATAACACCTCTCATTAAAAGGGAATGGGGGACAGACGCAAAAAAAATAAGGGTGGGAGGGGTGGATAAGAATAGTTTTTTAATTATATAATTTAATTTACTGCAACTCCACAGACGAGGCCCTGGCGCAAATAATTTCCCTCAAACCCTATATCATCTTTGGGAATGCTGTGCGGAGGGTAATTTAGAGGATAGGAAGGAGTGAAAGTGGAAGAGACCCAGGTTGTGGGAGGGAGGAAACACAGAGGCCGGCAGATTATTCCACACCCGAGGTGTTCAACACAAGAACCAGTCGTAGAAGCGAAGCGTTCTCATGTGACAAATGTCAAGCGTGTACAAATGTGGGGCACGCATTTGGTGTGACCCTAGTTCCTCAGAGCATCTTGATTAAAATACCGATAGAATAAAAACAGCATTCCCACCTGATGTCTATGTTCCAAAGAGTGCAATCTGTTTGTTAAGATAGGCGAATCTATCAAACGGACTTCCCGTTTCTGTACCGATATTATAATATACTGACATAAATGGAAAACTCCGCGTTACTAAGCTACCATAGAAAATTACTTGGTATTTTTAAAATATATCTGTTTTTTTGGATAGTTACTTTATGAAACAACTCGAATTAAATTACAATAAATTATAATTATTCAATAAAATTATATTTAGATATTATTGACATTGCTATGGTTACCCACTTTGTTCTACAGTTCTTTGGCTTCTGCACCCTAGGGCAGTTTGATAAACTTTTCTAAAGTTTTCTGGGAGCGATTCAACACAAAGTCGAGCTTTCGTGTGATAAACTCAACGAAGCTCCTAAGAACACTCCGAGGAAACATTTAAATAAAACTTGCGCACAAGTTAACCTCGTATTTGGGTTAACTTGTGCACAAAGTAAAATTGGTAATAATTATTTCGCAGTCACCAAGTTTTTAAATACTTCTTTGCAGTAAGCGGAAGATGCTGCTTTTGTTGTAAATGGAGGACTTAGCCAGTCGAGGAATTGAACTCACGATGCCTGGGTGAGACCCAAACGCGATGTCAACCCAGCCACTGACTGATACGTTCCTAATAAGTATATTTGTGGGAAATCCCATGCACTTTTTTATGCTCCGAAAACGAGAACGTCAATAAACAAAGCGGTTCAACTGTTCAACGATGCTACATTGATCGTTGATATTTGTAATGTCATTTACAGACAGTCTTTTGACGTTGCAAAATAGCCGTAAACCTGTCTTTTTGACCCTTGTATACGAGTATTTCTGTTTTTCTTTATGTTTTCTTCTGAATATTTTCTTTCTTTCTACAATGATATCAATATAATATTATATTTTTATAAGAAAAAATTACTCTGTGATGTGACATCTTAAATAAAACAAACACTTTGTTATAAACCACGAATATATTGAGTATTTACGCTAACACAGAGTAAAGAATAATACGAGTTATCGTATAAATTATCGGTACATAAAACAGTAGACATTGTTAGGTAACGAAAGGATGGCCCTGAGTTGAGTTCTAGCTACTCGTTTTAACAAATAAGCTAGGCAAGCAATTACATTTCCCGCCATAATTAACCAATCAGGTGATTTTAGCGCCTAAAACAAACCAATCAGAGCATACCATACATTTGTACGGTCTGATAACAGAGCAAAAGGATGCGACGCGAGCGCCAACCGCGACTTGGCGGCGGCCATGGCTGCCCTTCGACCTTCACTTCTCACCCGGCGATTAAACAGTGAACAGCGTCTCTGAAAAAAGAGCGCGCCCTCAAGCTATTTTGAGACACTAATTTGTTACGGCATCGTACTATGCACGCGGGTTGAAGCCCGCAGCTGGTTATATCATTTACTGCCAAAGCACCCAATATGGTGACTTGCCGATTAAAAGCCAATTAAACTCAGTGCGGAGATGTCCAGCCCTGGCGTCCTTGCCAACATGTAAGCCGATTCTACATTTCCCCTTAATGTGTTGTACTAGCCCTTGTCATACTTACTATTCCTTGTTAGAGATTTGAATCAGACAGAGAGAATTTTACGTTACAATCAGGTCTAGAATAGGACTTTTCTACTAATTATCCGATTGTTCATAACCTACTATGTCTGTTCTATTCATGTAATAAACTCTGAGTATGAAAGCACTTTACTTGACTCATTTACATAGAATTAGAGACTCCCTCAACCCAATTATAAGATTGCGATCGATCCACGACCCTGAACGATGAGTACCTACTGCCACTGCCAATCTGAGCTAACTAATGTCCGGACCAGACTTCTCATCTAAGAGGCCATCTCCAGGGTAAGTCCTGCCGATATAATTGTCTCCCATTGCATCCTTTTGTAACCTAACCTTCCTCCTTCCCATCTCCCATACCCTCATTCATAATACTGGCTTTCCAACTTAGTTGCTTTCTTCCTACCTAACCCTCTTTCCCATCTCCTTATCCTCATTTCATAATAACACTATATACGATATATTATTAATTATATATACTCTGTATTAATATTTAGTTATTATATTTGCCCTAACGAAGTTTGATCCAAGTGAAACCGGTTGTCGTAAAAATACAGTAAATTCGTGGTTTATAAAATAGCGTTTGTTTTATTTAATCAAATAATATTATTTATTGCATGTTTCATACACATTAACATCATCTTACTTTTTTTCCTCCATTATAGGAGAAGTAATATCTTCTGATTATAATTATGGAAGTAGCAGTTTTTTTTAAATATTTTTGTTAGGTTATTCACAACTCGGGAATATTCATATATATATTTTTTAATATTCCACAAAGAGGTCCTGAGGAAAATAATTTCCCTTGAGGCCTATATCATCTCTGGGGATGCTTTGTCAAGGGTCTTTTTGAGAATATGGAGGAGTGAACCTGGGTCTTGAAGAGACCCATCTTGTAAAAAGGAGGAAGCATAGTGGCCGGTAGATCATTCCACAGCCGAGCTGTTAAACACAAGGACTAGTCGTAGACCCGACCCGTTCTCATGTGACAAATTTCCCGATTGTGCACCGGTGCCGAAGGTATCAATGACGCTAGTTCCTCAGAGAAACTTCGTTTGAAATACCGGTAGAACCAGGACAGCTTTCTTATCTGACGTCTTTCTTAAAAAAAAAACAACTTTTCAACATATTATATATTCTATTAGTATAATTTTGAACTAATTTTTTAATATTAAGCATCTAGCCCTAAAAATTACATAATTTTTGTCGATATTTTCATAAATATATTGCATATCCAACTTCGAGAAATCCCTATAGAGATACAAAGTTCCTCGTAGATTTTAATATTTCACAGGCAATAAGAGAGTGAAGTTATCCTAGATTTCCGTAATAAAAACTTCCAGCTTTGCGCAATATGGTCCCACATTGTTACGCGTAACTCCTACGCCATAATGAACAAACATAAATATGTAGATAGGAATCCTCTATTTCACGAAGAGATCCAAAACCTTGTATTCATTTTGAAACGATTTCCTTTACTAACGTTAAGGCTTTTCAAACGCTGGTTATTCATACTGTTTTATGTTAAATAATACACATAAACACATCTATATCATTACATCCATTTTTAAACAAATTGGGATATGAATGCCATCATTTGTAATTTTTTTTTAATTACATGTTACCACAATTACAAATTGACAAAAAACTCGGTTCACACAAAAGAAATAAAACAAAAATTCAAGAATATATCGTATGAAAAATATATTTATGTTTCGATAGCATGGCTAAATTTTTATTTTTTCGCGATTCATTCCTTAGATCTTTGATTGAATTTTATAATGATTGATACTTTGAAGAATAGCCATATACAAAAACTTTTTTAGTTTCACATGAAAACTAAAATTTTATAGTATAATGATATTGTGTATTTACTATACAGATGCAAAAGCATAACAAAAATTACAAAAAAAATCATACTACTTAAAAAATCTCTACGTTAATTATCTTTGTATTTAATTCGTTAATTTACAATTACTCCATTATTTTTTTTTAATTAATTTAAATCAAATTTTAATGTTATTATTAAGTTCTCCAACTATTTTTAGTTTTTATTATTGTGACAGCTGTTTCGGTGTTCAACGCAATTTTTAAATTGCAATTCTGCTGCGGCAGTTTGAAAATGGCATTGAACGCCTAAACAGCTGTCACAATAATAAAAACTAAAAATAGTTGGAGAACTTAATAATAACATTAAAATTTGATTTACATTAAATTTAAAAAAAATTTAAAATCAATATTTCGAATGTAGAGTTGCTAAAATTGACGAAGGTAATTCACTAATTAATTTGGCGATACGCAATGTTGTTTATAAAGCTATAAAAATATTATCAAAAAGCTTTTACATGTAAGTTTATTTTAAACACGTGACAGACCTTCCGATTTCTCAAGTCATTTTCAAAGCCACTGATCCAAGATCTATTGATGAAAAAAAGTTTACATGTTACAAACAACTACTTAGAGCAGTAGCTACAAAGTATTGCCCTTCTGAAAGACCGCTTGTCAAAATCGAAACTACAAATCCCTTGAATTGGAATTATCCGTGTTAAGTGACCAGAAATAGCCAGGTACTTCCCAAGCATCCTATTCCACATCTCCAGCAGGTTTCGAACAGTTGGAAGTAAATTGGACTCTTGTGTGGTAATCATGTAAAAATGCCTGGATTTACAATTTCAGAAGAAACATTCAGGTAATTTTTATGAAGAACTACCACCACTCATAGTTTTCTGAAACTTTTCGTTATGAACCATACTTCTTCAATATGCCAGTGTCATTTGGTCTCCTTTCTATGCTGTTCAAATTAATCTGTACAACATCGATTCTTATGTGAATTTTCATGAGATTAAGGCGAGAAAGAGGCGATTACTCCTATAATTAAATTGAACAAACGATAAACATTTCTTCAATAGAAAAGCGTAAGAAAAACTTTTACTTATTTGCATTTTCAAAATAATTTAATTGTATTTTTTACTCCCCTCCTTTGTTGCAACTCATCCAGTTCAACATTCCTTGACGTAGACTCTAACCATTTAATTGCTTTTCCTCAATTAACACTCTAATGATTATGCTTACCAGTCTCCACTGTCCAAAATTTCGAGACTTGTTAACTCAAGCCAGTACCTGTCTTAATAATTTTTATCAGCCGTTATGAAATTGAACCCTGAATATAACAATTTAGGATGTCCAAAGTCATGAACTCTACCAAAACCTTGAAAGGACTTTTTACATTTTGTCCTATTTTTGTCATTGTTTCATTCATGTATTATGTATGTGCTGGTATTTTTCTGTAGGTCCTGTTTATTTCATTTCATGCTTTGTATTTTCTGTAACTGAGTAATAGGCGGTTAATAAAATATGTAAATAAAATTAATAAATGAAAAAAACACCCATCATGAAAATGACGATGTGAAATGAAAGTAGTTAACGAAAGTAGTTGATTAAAAAATTCCAAAAAAAAAATGGAAAATTCATCAAGCTATATCTGAGAGTTGTTCCTTCTTAACCCTTGACTCTGTGCAGAAACGGGCGGTCCGTTTGATTTATTCGCCTATCTTAACAAACGGACTAAGATCTTTGGAGCACAGACGTCAGGTGGGAATGTTGTATTTGTTCTACCGGTATTTTAATGGTAGATACTCTAAGGAACTAGCGTCACCGCTAACCCGACACGAAGCGAAGGGCACCTCTGGTCAGGAGCCCAAAAAAAATCTGAAAAAAACTCTTGACTCTGTGCAGAAACGGGCGGTCCGTTTTATAGATTTGCCTATCTTAACAGACGTATTGCAAACTTTGGACCACAGATTTCAAGTGGAAATGCTGTAATTGCTCCAAGGAACTAGCGTCATTGATCCCTTTGGCACCGGTGTAAAGTCAGGAAATACGCCAAACGCGCGCCCAACATTTTTACATGGTTGACATCTGTCACATGAGAACGGGTCGCTTCCACGATTCGTTCTTGTGTTTAACATCTCGGCTATGGAATGATCTGCTGGTCTCTGTGTTTCCTCCATCCTACAACATGTGTCTCTTCAAGACCCACGTTCACTCCTTCCTATTCTCTAAAAGACCCTCTAGACAGCATCCCCAAAGATGATATAGGCCTTGAAGGAAATCATTTCCCTCAGGGCCTCCTGTGTGGAGTTCCTGTAAAAAAAATAAGAAGTAAAGAGATTGGCTGTTTTCTGCTCGTGATTGTAACAACTTTAATGTTGGATTGACAAGGGTCGGTAGTAGTGGTGGGCGAAACGGCTCGGTTTAGTGTTCACTAAATCAACTCTCTGTAAAGACAGTCGAAAAAGTATCGTGTAAGACCGTCTTAAGGACGTCTTTAGGAGGACCGAGGGAGCGAGGGAGAGGGCATTGTGCGGGGGGACGCGAACCGTCGTTCAATCGAGCCGGATCACCAAACCGGTACACTACAAAGAGCTGATTTAGTGATCCGGCTCACTAAACCGAGCCGCATCGCCCACCACTATTTGGTAGATTACCTAATTCTCAACAAATATAATATTTGACTATTATCTCTCAAAAGTAGAATATGTTCTCTTCTTGAAAATTATTTATTATGTCGGCAAACGAATGGAAAGTTTATATTATTTTAAAAAATAATTTCCTTTCAATATTCAGCTAATAAAAGTTTCACCGGTATTTTATTTTCACGTACGTGGCTAAAAACCTGTGCGTACTTTAGTAGGAAGGTTGTGTCAAGTCAAGATGATTATGATTATCATAAATGTAACTAATAAATTAATCAGAACCATTTTTTATACTCGTATACATTTTTCACTTCATTAAGGTTTCAAGATAAAAAATTTCGTGAAAATAAAACAATAACTTTGTTTATAAGTATGTTTATGTTTGTATATATATATATGGTACAAAAATTAAACTCCATTTTTAAATTAAATTAAAATTAAACTCCAGTTTAATTTTTGTACCCTGAAGATGCTTATGTTAAGCGAAACCGTTCGGTCGTAATAAAATTAAATAAAATTCTCGTGGTTATAAACAAAGGTATTTGATTTATTTTCATTAAATATGTCTAACCACAAAGTGACTGCTTTCTATCAAAATATAAAAAAATTCTTTCACATTTCGAAATCTGTTGCTTTTTAAATAATGGATACAACAATATTTTAATTTATTTGACAAAAAAAAAATACGATCTTCATACACCAACATTTTTTTTATTTAACAGTACGCCCACCTCTAATCCACTAATATTAATCAATACCATGGGTGGCACCGAATTATAAATACCAATAATTTTTCATCGGTTTGCACTTTTTAATTTCCTTCTGATGTAAAACCTGCATATTATACTGATAAGAACTTTTAAATAACAGAAAAGACAAAGAAAATAATTTAAGCCATTCTGGCATTTATAAACTCGTACATAATGATTACCCTTATTTTTATATAGATAAACCGCCCTTAATTTTAAGTTTAGAATAAAAGAACACGTGCGATGTTTAAATAATGTGTGTTCTTCTGAATTTGCTCAATATTCGATAAGTACTAAACATTCTTTGGTCAAACTATGGGAAAAAATATTTACATAAAAATGGAATAGGCCTAAGACTTAATAACCTAGAAACTCTCGAAATAAATTAAAAAAATATATGAAAAAATCAAAAATAGTCATCTACTAAATAATCAAAAAGATTAACCTAATGTTTATAGTTCCGTTGTCCCCTCCAACTGTCCTTCCCTCAAACAATCCACCACCTTACGTGGTGTTCTTTAACCTTTTTTGTCTTTCATGGTTTTCCCATTGTCTGTATAATTATGTATATTATATTGTATGTTTTTATTGTTATATTGTTGTCTCCCTCTTAGTATTGTATCTTTCTTTTCCCCATTTTTACCTCATCAACCATAATTAATAACTGTTGATAGATTGTATTATTATTTTTGGCTTAAAAAGCAATATTGTCATGAATTTGTATGGGGAAACTCCCGCACCGTAGATCGCGTTATAATTTGGCACCGTAAAGGAAGTGTTAATCAAAATGCTTAGTACCTACCTAGTTCAGATCAAAGAAAGTCTAATGAAACAAACTATTCCTATTTTTTTGTTGCATGTATTTATTATAAAAACATACAAAGGTCATAAATACAAGTTTTTTATAATCAGTAATAAAAAAAAACATACATAATGTCGCCCTTGAGGTGATTTTTCACAAAAACGGCGCTATAAAAATCATCCGATTATTATTATTTTTATTATTATAAAGAGAAAGAAAATAAAAAGCTAAAACAATTCAGTTAAGAAAAACGGTTAGAATGTTTTTTTTTTGGAATATAATATAACAAAAAATCACACATACTGAAGGCCAGTGCTTGTGTATACTTGTAGTTAATGGCAGTATTTTTTAATTTTTTTAATTAATATTTCTATATTTCTAGGTATATATATTTGCTCATATACATACATTTAGATATATATTATTTTTACAAATTAAGCCAATTCTAACAGTGGGTTCTTAGGTAATAATAATATAGATTGTAATGTAAAATTAAATAAAATATAATCATTTTAAAAATAAGTCTTTGAAAAATTTACTCTAATTATGAAATTTGTTGTTCCAAAAATGCTAAATTGTTTTTTAAATTTCTTATGTTACACAAAGGCACTTAGTTTTTGTTTTCGTAAATGGCGATATATAAATTATTCTAGTAATAACAAGTATGTTTCTAATATAATTATAAAAAAATTCTTCAAAATTCTGCCATCGCGATAATTTTGTTCGGTGTTATAAAATTCTGTTTGCTGTGAAAGTGTTTTTTCGTCGTGTAATCATTATTTTGTTGAACTTGCAACTTTTAATAGGGTTCCAATCTTGAAAATAATTAAATTACCATAGCTCTTATTGAACCAGATTGGTGACCTCTGCTCCACCCCACACTATGGCAAACAGACCCCAGCCAGAGATAGGGGACCTCTACATTTCCGCAGCATCCTATCTTGGACCAATTCCAATTCAAGGGTATTGAAATTATATCGGAGTCTTTGAAATTTCCTCTGCTAAATCGGGACTAGAGTACTTCTCTTGGTCTCCTTTCTAAACATCCACACAAAAGTTTATATTATTATTTTCACAAGTAAAGGCTTGCGAAAATAACTACGGAAAGTTTTTAACAAAAGATTGTGCGAAGCAGAAAATTTTCATTTGGGAAAATGAAAAAATAATCTGATCATTAGAAGCCTCGATAAAAGCTATATTGAAAGCTCAGGTTTACTTAATTTATATTAAGTTAAAGTTTTTTTTATAATAAAATTAAAAACACATATTGCTTTTATTTAAAAAAAAAAAATTATTAATGTGCATGTTTTACCTAACCTAAGCGAGCAAAATTGAAATAAAATGTATTTAATGTTTACCAGAACCCCCAAGCTTCGTTGTTTAGGCTTGTTCGCATAACTTGTGTTAAAAAATGAGTAATATCAGTCTGATATTTAAAAATAAATAAAAATTAAGGGCGCTGCCATCATTATTAATGTTTAAAATGGCAACACAACGATGGCTCATGGGAAAAACAAATTAAGTTTAAATCAAACACAATAGTCCAAGTGCGAATGGTTCACTTTAACCAAACAGTGTTCAAAAATAAGTCCTTTCCATGATGATTCTGCATCATCCTCTAAGATAGTTTTTTGTTTAAACTTTTTTATTTTTAATGCTTTACAGGGAAGATAATTACATGTAAAGCCGATTTCTTCCGTATTTTCGAAATTTTATATTTCAAAATCACTAAATAAAAATAAAGTAAAAAATCAAATTCACATAACAATATTGCATTTTTTTTTTTTAAAATCAATTTTGATGTTTTGCTCATTTCTTTAAAATGGAACTGTCAAGCGCGAATTTTTGAAAACATTTTAATGTGAGAAAACGTTTGAAAAACAAAGTATGTAGCTTAGCGTTGCCACAGAAATTACGTTTTTGTTCATAGATTTGATAAAAATACAGGGAGAAATATCCTTCACATTAATTGCAAAGTTAAGCGCTTAGATAATTTAAAAGCCTGAGAAATTAAGAAATTCCTTAATAATAATGAGTATATTATTCGAAATTAAAAAAAATCTATCTTAAAGCCCCATTTTAAATGCGTTCCCTTAACCCCTCCCTCACTCTTTATCTCTTTCCGCACCCTTTACTAATTCCTACCCCCATTGTGACACCTAATATATATGTTCTGCCATCATTTGTAGTATTGTTGTGTTAGTATATATTTTGCCATGACGAAGGAACGGTTGTTCTGAAACCTTGTTTAAAATAAAAACAGTTGTTAAAACAAGTTTTTATTGTTTCATTTAATTATAAAATATTATGGTTTTAAAACAAAATATTTATATTAGTCATCTAATGCCGATTTCGAATATATAGGTTTTATTATATACACTTACACGTAGAAATTATAAATAGTAAATAAAAACCCATCTCATCTAAATGACACGTTTCATTGATATCATTAGAATGACGTCACGCAGTTTCACTATGATAACTTAAAATAAATATATTAAAAAATACTGCTGTTGTTAGAAGGTCAACATTGGTGATATTTTTTTAAAAATGGACTATAGTTCGTTATTCTTATAAAAAAACCTTTATTTTCTTAAGACCGTGGTGACCCACCCTAAGTAAATCTAAAAAATGTGCACGCAGGGCTTAGGAATCCACCCGGCAACGGCCTGCTAGTAGATAACATTGTTGCTACAATAATGCGGACAGTTATCAGAAAACTAGAGACATTTCGTGTTAAATTTTTGTTCTTTCAAATAAATATTTGAAATAGGGAGCGAAGGCAATTTCGCAGTGTTAATATTGGTACGGGTGTCGGTACAATAGATTCCGTTTATACCCTCACAACGATCGAATTACTGAACATGGCTTTACCCTAATATGGTTTCCGAATTGGTGAAAACATTTAGAGCGGAAAAATTTGAACAGAATGAATTTAATATAAATGTTGCATAAAAAATGTACAGAAATTTTGAATTATAACGGTAAATTCCGTATGACATGATAAAGCAAATCCATTATTTTTTTTATTTTTGCCTTTGTAAATACATACTTAGTTAAAAAACGGTAAAATTGTGTCATTTTAGCAAATTTATAATTTTTTTGACACATTCGTTTATTACAAAATGAATCATTTTAGTTAACTAATACGAACTCCGTGGCAGAGCAGTTCAGCCTTCGGCTCAAATCTGAAATATTTATAATAGTATATCCCATAACCACGAGCTACTGGAGCTCAACTTATGGAAAGTAGAATAATAACAAGTAAAAAAAATCATGTGCGAGGTGTGTTCAAAAGAAAAGGTGAATTTTGAATTTTTTTAAATTTGAACATGATAACCGTTTTCTGGGACATCATCAGTCCGATTAAAGTGAAATTTTAGATTTGCTTTGTTTTCTATGTCCTTATCAGCATTTCTTCAAAAAATCAAAAAAATCGATGTTTTTCAATTTTTTACTAAATTTTTTTAGTAAAAAATCGAAGAAAAAACAAAACGTGACTAACCTTTCCAGTTGTCAAAAACAAACCACTGATCAAAATGGCTGATAATGCTAACATATGATAAACTTACGTGTACCAACATAACAAAAAAAAATCGATAGTCGAATGTACACAGCCCACGAAAATTCAAAATTCACCTTTTCTTTTGAACACACCTCGTATATCATGTATTATGTTATAATTTTGAAATTTTTTTGTAATAAATAAATAAATAAAAATAGATTTGCGCAGGTTCAGAAAAAAACATTGTTTTCCATAATATCGTTTGAAATGGTACAATTTTTTTAATCAATCATCGAACAAATGAGAAATACGCTGTCAATCTCTGAGTAAAATATGCAAGTTTTCCATTTATCGCTGTTTTACGGATCGACTAAAAATAATTGCCGTTTGTACAACAACAACGGTGTGATTTTTTGTGAGCATTCGATTCTATGTAAACGAAATAATTTAGTACTGAGCTAATAGTTACTAGAAAATAGCGGTTTTGTTACTAAAAAAATAATATGTTATTTTTCCACTTAAAAAAAGTTATTGGACTAATCTCATTTTTTTTAACTTACAATATTTTCGTAGTTTGATTTTAAGAACCCAACATTTTTTCCTTTTTTTTTAGTGTTACGCCTCACAAGAGCGCTCCTGTCTGTACAGTATAAAGGCAGGAGAACTATATCTGCCCGGCTGGGCAGCGTTGTGTAGTGGGTCAAGGTAGGGGCTGTAGGAAGGCATTTAATAATAAGGTCCAGATTATATGAAGGAGGAAAAATACATAGCAGTAGCTTGTTCCACAAGCGAGCTGCTTGCCTTACACAAAAATAAGTCGGAGAATCGACCCGTTCTCATGAAGCCGACGTCAACCGTAAATTAATGCTCTTAAGTTGCGTTTCGCGTACGTTTTATGGTACATAGGGGATCATGCTGCTAGTTCCTTCGAGCATGCTCCATCAAAATAGCCGTATAAAAGATTCAGCATACCTACATTACGTCTGTGCATAAGATATGGTCTGTTAACAACGGTCAACGGAGTTGTCAATCAGACAAGTAGGTTTATCAGGTATTTTGGAGCTCCAGCCCATAGGTGGTTCCCACATTCAATTGTTGGACGTACTTCAGATTTGTACAAAGTTAGCAGCTGGTCACTATTGAAGACTCTGCTAGCCTTATTAATACAAGACGCCCAGTTTTTTGGAGGCCAGATTTACTCGGGCTTCGTTTTAGCCCCGATATTTAAGATGGTCAGAAATATTTAAAATCAAAACTATATTAAGAATATAACACTTCTTGAAATATAATAGACTTCGATTTATTTATTGAAAACCCACCCTTAATACGCCATTCTCAATCCAGTTAAGAATAAATCGATTTACACTTTAAATGTCAATGGTAAACGCTTTAGAACTAAGGAATTGTTTGTCTTATTAAGATTAATATAGAATTCTAGTCAGTTTTCTGTTCCAACTTAATTACCAGAATTTCTTGTGAAATATTCTTTTCATAGATAAAATAATTGTTAAAGTTTTATGTTTTCAAAGCCCCCTAAAACGCCTTTGGCTTGTTGAGTGTGACGTCATTGGGTCTAATTTGGTGCTCGATAGATTCATTATACTCGAATTCGTATGCAAAAATTCAAGACGTTTTTGATTCTCCAATTTTAATGATCGAAGAACTTGAAAGAAAAAAGTCTTTTTTTTAACCACTGTATTAAATTTATAGTTTTGTCAACCGGTTTCGGTTAATCTTAACCTTCCTTATAAAGTTTATGAAGTTGTTTAATACAAATAACGTTTTTAAAATCTAAAAATTCTCTCGTTCTTCTCTGTTTCTTTTAATTAAGGTCATATTGTAAAATATGAGCATTTATCTATATTGTTTTTGTTTGCCGAAGCCTGAAAATGCAACCTAGCCTCAATTTAATTTTTTTTTCCGTCTTTCTAATATCCCTAATCTTTTTTTTTAGGTTAAATAAAACAAAAAATAACTTTATCGTACATAATTATGTATTATATTCATAGTAAAATATAACATAAGTAATAAAATTATGAATCTTTCTATTAACTCAACTCAAAGAATTATAATAATATTTATCATTGGTAAATCGATGAATTTCAATTGCATGTATATTCTTATTAACGTAATTAAAAATAACAATCATATAGTTTAGTCACTCAAATTAATTTTAATTTCGCCAGAGAAAAAAAAAAATTAAAATACATATTCGACTTTCCATAAAAATCCAAAACCAGAATACGCACGGACCAGACCCGTGACGTCAGATCTCAAGATTTAAATGGTACCCACAGAATAGGGCGTAGTGATAGGATGGTTTTTTATTCACTTAATATGATTTGTTATGCCATAATATATTTCGCTGGAGTTCCTAATTGAGAAATTTAAAAAAAATTCAAACGCCAAATCTTTCATTTCCTGTTTTTTTATAGACCGATACAGAAATTTAATAATGGAGAATTGATTTTCACGAAGATTGAAAATATCTACTCACCGTTCAAACATTTGATGCCAAAACTCAATCAGAATTTTATTAATCAACGGAATAAACACAAATCAAATTTTGAAATGCAGGGTTGGAAAAAAAAGGTATTTATATATTTTTTCATCATAAGACAATGAATAATTGAAAATGTATGTATCGGGTGAGAATATTCAACCAGGACTGATTTATTACAATATTACGCAATTATTCTCTACTTCGAAAATATACTTGTGTACAGTTTATGATCATTATTTTCTTTTTTTTTCTTACATTATCCATTTCATCAAATTTCCAGTACTGCTCATGATTTCACTGATCTCCCGTAAAAATATAAATCACTTTCCCTCTTAAAACCCTAAAACTATCAATCTGTTTATTTGTTCTGTGTGTGCTTGTAGGCTTTCATTTCGCACGACTAACTGAATTTATTACAGAGCACATATTAATGGAGAATTTGGAATCGGATTTTTCTCATTGATTTTCTAGATTTTACGAGAACAGTATTTTTATGAAAAAATTACTATATTTTAGGCATTTAAATTAATGCATTTGATTGGAATATGTTTGAGACACTTAATTGAAAAAATTGAGATTAAAATTCAACCCCTATTTGGAAAACATAACTAGCTCCATGACGGCCTCCATGGTCTAGGGGTAAGGCTCTCGACTACAAATCCCGGCGTGCGCATGTAATTTTTATTTAATTAATTTGTGTTGTTTCACAATTAATTCATTTAAAAATAATATATAGTATATTTGCGCACGTTCCAGAGTGGAAGATACTTTCAGTATCGCCCTGGTGAAAGACCACCATTCAGAATTGAAACGTTGCTTGAAATGGCTTTTAGCCGTGTTTGGTGACCAGATCTCAAATAGCCAGGTATTTACCCTTTTCCCCACCTTCCTCTTCCCCTTCTCCTTCCCCTCACCAATACCTTCAGCCTCACAACATTCCACAATTGGGAATGCCATAGTCTCACTGGCTCCAGACGGTTGGGAGCATTTTGGGACTCTTGTGCGGTATTCATATAAAAAAAAAAAAAAACTAAATACTAACTAACCATCACGCCGTTTCCTCGCAGGGGTACACAGAAACGACGGACCGCCAAACAACTCGATCTTGGCATACACTTCTTGCTTGATTCGCATTCATACATCGTCTCATACATTCTCTTCTATTATTCCGACTTCTGACATGCCCCGACTCAAGTATTTGATGCCATGTCTTCCTCGGGCGTCCCCTGCCTTTTCTTCCGTTTACATTCGGGTCATATATTCTTCTTACACTCCTTTCTTCGTTTATTTGCTCTACATGCCCGAACCATCTAAGCGTCCCTCTCTTAATCTTGCTCCTTACGCTTACGTCAGCCTTAGATTCTATACGAATCTCAATATTAATAGAATCAAAATAGAAAGAACGGAAAAATACTTCTGCTTACAACACGGGTCATTTTAAACATCTGTTTTTACGTATTTCCCACTTGCCATAGCTCTAAAATCTCAGTTTCTATAACAGCAGTATAACTAATCAGATTAAAATGGTAAGAACATAAGGGAGTATTTCATTCCGAAACATTAAAATTATTATTTTGCGACGCCATTAGTGTAATCCCATGATTTAATCGTATTAATTTACCACAATTGTAATATTTTACGTAATATTGTTTTAATATAACGATCACAGTAAATTAGGGATATATTAATTATCCTTAGGGAATATGGAAGTATTGATTTAAAGGGAATTAGTGGGAAATTGATGGGAAACCTTCAAATAGGGCAATGAGAGCGGATGTAATGAACGAGCAGCGTTCTTGTCTTAACGGAAACCACACGTACCTACTTTACTTTATAGGGAAAGCTATCAAATTGATAGTAGACCTTGAAACAGGGCAGTGGCATAGAATTTTGGATCAGTTATCTTGTGATTTGTGTTACGAAATCTTATTTTCCTTCCTCCTCTTCTTGAGGCCTTGACAGCCTCCATGGTCGAGGGGTAAAGCTCTCGACTACGAATCCGAAGGTCGCGGGTTCAAATCCCGGCCTGCGCAAGTAATTTTTGTTTAATTAATTTGTGTTGTTTCACAAATAATTCATTTAAAAATAATATATAGTATATTTGCGCACGTTCCAGAGTGGAAGATACACTCAGTATCGCCCTGGTGAAAGACCAGCATTCAGAATTGAAACGTTCCTTGAAATGGCTTTTAGCCGTGTTTGGTGACCAGATCTGAATAGCCAGGTATTCCCCACCTTCCTCTTCCTTCTACCTTCTCCTTCCCCTCCCCAATACCTTCAGCCTCACAACATTCCCCAATTGGGAATGCCATAGTCTCACTGGCTTCAGATGGTTGGGAGCAGTTGGGACTGTTGTGAGGTATTCATATAAAAAAAAGAAGGTTATATGTAATCCTTGACAACGTCATCCTTCGATATTTTAATGGATTATTAATTTGTAAATTTTTATTTAACATATAGCCATGTAGTATTTGAAATAGTTAATTGTTTTCTTATCAACAATTGCCGATTTATGATATTCCAGCTTTCTGCTGACTTAATAAAACATAGAACAAATAAAACGTCGCTTCAAACGCGGGTATTTTAAACCTTAAAAGCTTTTAACGAAAATTAAGTTGGTAACTTAGTAAGCGCGCTGACTTGAGACAAAAAATACTGTTCCAATTTCGTGACGTCGGATCGAGAGTTTTTACACCATAAGGAAATCCAGTGAAAAATATAATTTTTAAATATTTATTCATATAAATCTACAAATACCTTGTTATATTGGTACCATTGCATTTGGAACATCTGACGTCACGTGCGCATTCTATTTTTGGATTACTGTGAAAAAAATTATTTTTCGTTTTTGTTCTGTATTTTAAATGTGTATTTTTTTAGTTTTGGCAAAATCAAAACTTAATTTGGGTGACTTTAAGCTCTATAATTATTGCTCAATATAAAAAAATATTATTAGTGAAATAAGTTAGAGTTTTCATGAGCAAACCAATTATCAATACGGATATTATGATAATATTAATGCTCAATACTATTATTATTCTTTGAGTTAAGATTCTAAAAAGGTAAATGATTTTATTACTTAGTTTAGTTACGGTTTACTATGAAAAAAATAAAATAAAATTGTCTACGGTAAAGCTCATCCTCGATGTGACATTCTAACAACAAAACTTATATAAACCGACCGGCCATAGATTTGGAGCATTTTCCCGGGCTTTGAAAAATTGAAACTTCGAATATTATTTTATCTGTGAAAACAGACTTTAGATAAAAAAAAACGAAATGAACTGGTATATATGTTTGAACGTTACCATTGAAAAAAAAAATGGGCCTGAATTCCTTATTGACTTCAAAAGCTTGCGAATTGATATACAACCTACTTACTACCTTGAATTACTCGAGTGATCAGTGTCAGGACTGTGATTTGGAGTGGTGGATCATACTAAAAATTCGCTCAACTAATATAAATCCTCAACACCCCCGAACGAAGTTTTGATGAGATCCTTCAATTTGTTTTTTTTGCGATATATCTCGTTCAGTGCGCATTATAAAAAATGCAGTCTTTTGAGCAGAAATATACCTTATTTACGCTATTATTTTATTATTGTGAGAGCTGTTTTAGCATTCATACCCATTTTCAAACTGTTTTTAGTCCTCATTGATAATTACTCGGAAAATAATTGTGATAATTAAAATTCTTTATTCTGTGAGGTACTTACTGATAAAATTTATTTTCATCAGCTTTTGATGATGGCAGGTTTGTGTTTTATCATGTGAATGCTATTTAAGTCATTGAATTTTTATGTGTATGGCAAATCCCTGACTTATTTTGAGGATTTATATTGTTTAGGTTTTGTGAAAATGATGAGAAGTGGAGAATTGATCATTTTTATAACATTATTTATTAAAGTTATATTTAAAGCATCAGTTCTTTTGTCTATCTCTAGTTGTTTCAGTAAATTTAATGTAAGACCCTTTATTTTTCACGTGTAAGGATTAAAGTTTATTATGACCAAGCTGAAAGTGATTTTGCGTAAACCCTATATGTTATGTAGCGACAAGCTTTTCAAAGAATTTAATATCCTGGATGATCATCAAAAGTACATAAAAAAAGTTATTCAAGTACATAATTGAAAAAATTGATCATAAATATATTACAACAAGTCACACCAGAAAGAATTTTGTTGTCCCGATAAACAATAAGGCGGAATATCAAAAGACTTATACATATCTGGGACCGAAAATATATGATAAAATTCCCCCAGAGGTACACATTAAATCCTGTAAAACGTTACGCATCGGTCCAATAATAACCAAATGATTAATTTGATAAAAAGGAGTCTAAAATAATGTCATTTATATTTATTCGTTCCTGTTATTGATAAAACACTCCAGTTTTATAAACGAACTACCAAATTTCTGTTATGTGATGAACCGTTTCGATAACGGACCGTTATTCGTTCGTTATTTTATCTTAAATAATTGCCATTCGCTTGTCATCACTTTCAATGGTCGATAAGGAATCCATTTCACAAACTCTAATCACATAATGTATTTTTAATTAAAATAGTGCACGGTTTCAAATAAGTAATCATCGGGAAACAACTGAGAGCTGTCAAACGACCAGTAATCTGACGAACGTTTATAAAACGGCGATATCGGGCGGTAGACCAAACATTAGTTAAAAATAGTATCAAGCGTTATCAATGGATATTATAAAACTGGCCCGTATTAAATGGATTGACGAAAAACAATAATTAAAAAATATTACAAAATATTACGCCAAGCATGACTGAAGCATTTGATTCCTTAGAATAGGCAATCTTCTTAGCTGGGAACTAATATCGACTTGAAAAAACATAATAGGACATGAAAATATTTGAATAGTTTTCAGTTCTTTAAATATTCTCAATTTTCATTCGTTTTTATACAATACTATTTATTATCTCTATATATAAAAATGAATGATTGTCTATCTGTTTGCCCTCGATTTTCTCGAAAATTGACTTGTTTCGCTAAAAATAGCACAGTTTGTTCTTATTAGTTTCCGAAAGGTTTAGAGAATAGTTTGAATGAAATCCAATACGTAAAACTGTTATTATAATGTTTCAAAATAAGCATGAAATATATTGAACCTGCCATGTTGTATTGAGGTTCTCCCATAGATATGCCACTCTGGTTAGCCACAGATAACATATTCAAAAGAAGTAAATTTTTTTGGGTAGAACATTTTCAAAATTGAAAACATAACTGAAATGAAGGCACCTACTTAAAAACTGTTGTACATAAGCATTTTTTTTAAATAATTTTTGAATGAAATAATATTTTCAAATGATTGTTTTTTTTTTATTTATTTCTGCATTAAGAGATTATAGATCACTATCTAATCAATTATGGCAACCAAACAGCAAGCAAGAATTCACTACTTCATAACTTTATTAAAAAAATGAAATAATAATCCTGAGCAAGGCCGGGTACATATCAGCTAGTGTTTTATAATTGTATCTACATAATGTAATAAATAAATAACATTAAAAAAAGATCATTCACTAAGAAATGTCCTGTGAATTTTGAAACAGTTATAAAATTGAAACAAATAAAAACATTTCCTTACATGTTCAAATAATTTTTTTTTTTTCTTACAATATCTGATCACAAAAACTTTAGCCTTCTTTTCAGACTTCAGGGAACAGTGACTTATTAACGGACCTAATTTTTTCTACAGACACATCGATAAAGTAACAAAGGGGCTTCTTTATTGCTCCATAAATAGGTTCATGTTTCTACCTTCACAGAGAATCGATTGATCACAAGTGTTCCAGGACAATAACCACCTGAGGGCGTACACAAAATAATTTATTTGAGGCCTACCGATATAAAATATCTACCCGCGAATTGAAAAAGAAATCTTCCTTACATTTTTTTAAGAAACTCCCCATAGTTCATACAAAGGGATTCTTCTGGCTACAGTCTTTTATGAGCTGCGGCTTTCAGATATAACGTATCAATATTTTGTTTGAGGAGTATACAGGGTGTAGTAATTAGAAATTCTTTTTTTTTTCATTTGATGAATAAAAGCCCAAATAGATAACGATAAAGCATACGAGAAAACTATAAAAAGTTTTTTGAATAATGTAACAAAAATAGTATGTTTGATTTTCCTATTTTTTTTTTTTTATATAATGAAATAAATGGGTACATACATGGTAACAATATAGTTAATTTTCTATTAGTTAAATAATATTTATGGTACATGAATAAGCATAAATTATTAATATCATATTGTGAGCAGTCTGTTAAGTACATTTCTGTTTTATTATGGAAACAAAATTAAGTAAATGTTGTATAAATTTGTATTAAATGTAAGTATATTGTATCGTGATAAAGATAATGTAATGAAAAATAAATATATTGTTAAGAAAGAATATGACGATGTAGGGATGTGGGCGAAGGAGATGAGGAAAGTTGGGAAAGAGCGGTTACGGGAAACAGTTCATTGGTACAGACTTACCCCGAGAGTGGTGTCCCTCCAGGGAGCTCGGCTCTGGACATTTGACTAGCTCAGTTTCGGTAGGCCAAGAAACTCCTCTGCAGGGTCGTAGGCCGACAGGCAGTCTTATAGTTGGGATCTGGGACTCTAATACTTCATCAAGTGAAACTACTAAATGCTTTCAGACTCAGGGTTTATTCAGAGGAAGGTACAGACACGGTAAGTTATGTTATGATAATCAGAAGGCTAACCTAACCTCAAATGAAAGTTACGGGTGATTTCTCTCTGATATTTTCTAAACGGGCATGAAAACAGGGACTCGAATAAGTTACAACACAAAAAGGGGGAATACAAAGACAGCTTACAGTCTAGGTTGTAGCGGCAACGGGGGTCCTAGTAGAAGCAATTCGCAACTGCCAACATGGCTGCTCGCGCGTTCCTTTTCGAGACGTAGTCGGTGGCGTACCAGGGATGTCACCTTCAGGGCGGGTGAGAGGCGAATGCTTCCGAAGCCGGGCACGAGGAGAGTGAGAGCGTGTGTGCGTGCAAGCTGTCGTTGGCAAGCGTGGCGCTGGCGTCGTTTTACCGTTGATGTTGACGAGTGGCTAGTACCTTTTTAGGAACTTTATGACGTTACGTAACAACATCTACGTGTACGAGATGTGTTCAAAAGAAAAGGTGAATTTTGAATTTTCGCGGGCACATTCGATTATCGATTTTTTTTTTAATGTTGGTACACATATTTTTATCATATATTTAGAATATTTATGCCATGTAAAATATTAAAATCTTTCAAATATTATCATTGTTAATGCATTCGTTCTAACGTATAAGAAAAATATTTTAGTGAATATATAAAAGTTTAAGCGATATAGCGTAGTTTTATTAAGCAGATAGGCGAGGTTTTATAATGTAGTATTGTGCTGTCCAGCAATTTTTTTTAAATTTAAATATTATACCAGTGATCCCTGACCATATTTGTAATAAAAAATGTAAATGAAATTTTGGTCTCCGGAGAGAATTTTTTTTCTAATGTTGTCACTGATCACTCACCCTGGTAACCGCACAACCCTTTACCCCGACCCTACCTGTCAAATACCTACCAATTTTTTATAGTTTTAGGTGAATAAAAAAAAATGTCGCCGGAGACCAAAATTTCATTTTCATTTTTTACTACAAATATGGTCAGGAATCACTATTTAAAGTAAGTCCGGTGCGTCTCTTAACACCTTTATATATAAATTAGAAATCATATTTATTTTTGTTTATACTTATCGTTATTTTTTAGTATAGTGTGTATCCTAATGGGGTAAGCTAAGCTTCCGAAACATGTGAATATTTGTAAGTTGAACAGTGGTGTACGCAAAGTATTAATTATTAATTTTATTTTATTTATAAATATGTTTGTTTTATCTCACAAGAGTATCTTGTATTTTTTCGGAATTCACTATTTAGCAATTTTTAGACATTTTGTTTGAAAGTTTTATTTACTATGTACTTTTGCTAATTTTGATTAATTAAATTCCCTACCGGTTTCGACACAACCGTGTCATTGACTAGCGTTCTTAAATAAAATTTAATAAATCAAAAATAGCAAAAGTACATAGTAAATAAAACTTTCAAACAAAATCACAAGACTATCCCTATCTGTTCGTGTGCACACAGAATAAAATATCAGCATCTAGCCATCTCTACCTCACAAGCTGCCCAGCGTTTTGATTTAGAGACTATATAGAGGGGTATTAATGTGGGTCTTGTAGAGATCCGGATTATATGAACGAGGAAAAACAGATGCCAGTAGCTCGTTCCACATGTAAGCCACCTTAGATAAAAATGAGTCGGAGAAACGACCCGTTCTCATGAAGCCGATATGAATGGGTGTACGCGCACCGGGGATCAAATCAGCTAGTTCCTTCCAGGAGGCTCCGTTGAAATACCTGTAGAACATAATCAGCATACATGTGCGTTTGCGCATTAGATATAGCAATTTGTCTGTTAATAACGGATTGTCAGTCAAACAGACCACTCTTCATTCGATTACATTGCAGTTATGGTACAATATTGCAATAGCCTACGAACAAAAAAACTCTAATTACAACGCCGTTAAGCAATTCAATTCTCCACCCATCACCATTACAAATATAATTTAAAGTAACCCTTACAAAAGCAAAATCATTTACAACCTCAAATGTTAAAGGTTTATTATTTCTTAAATTTCATATTATGTATGCAGTATATACTATATTTTAAAATCCACGTAGTAGGTAGCTAAAAACCAATATTATAAATTTTCATACCAACACAGGTATTGGGATGGTCAATTAATATACCATACTATATAAACAGACGTGATCAAATGAAATAGTAATAAAATAAACGCAATCGAATTTTGTTCGTACTTTTTTGTCGTTGGCAGATTTTTTTATTGGAAGTTACGAAAGAAAAGGCTCTGGAAAACCAAATTAGAACATACAATTATCAATTTTTATGTGAGAGCATTTTGGTGATAGAGTTCTTTGGATTCAAATTTTTCAAATCTCAGCTAAAAGCTCGGTTGTTTTAGTGGAGTCCCCTGATTAGCAGAAAGAAATAAATTTAAAATCTCGATCATCGCAATACCCTTTAAATAGCTAACTACTGACGTCCGAATGAATAGACATGTCATAATAGGCAAATTTTCCTACCATTTTTGAAGGGTGGAGTGACAACCTAAATTAGGGAACAGGGGGGTTAACGCGTTTTTCGAATACATGACGTTGTCATTCGTGTATTGACTGGCGAAGAGTGATCATTCGAAGATTTTAAGAAATAAATAAGAAAGAAATTCATAATTGGTTATATGTTTAATATAGAACTAAATACAAAACAGTAACTATTGTTATCCCTTAAGTGAATAAATCAAAAAATTTGTAATAATATTAAAACATTTAAAGTTTTTTTTTTCTTTTAACACCGTGTATAACGTTATGTTTCCCTGACTGTCTACTATTAAAACTAGTATTATCAATAAATCAAGAGTTCAAAAAGGTTGAAGTTTTTTACTCATTTATAAAAAGCTCCTTTATAGCTAAAGTCGTAAAAATATCTTAAAGATAGGTAATAAACGGTATTTCATTTTAACGAATAAATCAATTCGGTATGTAAAGCAATTTTTTGTTTACTTCATATTTCTTTTTCAGGGCTTAAAATAGTTTTTCTTTGGCATCTTTCCCATGAAAATACTTCGTCTATGTAATTTATTTGATTTTATTTATCTTTGATAATCGCCTGACTTCATAATTTAACCTTTAAACTGGCTTTGAATGATAGATTACTCTCGCTTACAGTGGAATGAATTCTTGTTGAACTCATGGGAGTCATTGCGTGTACATCGTATATCGCAGCTTAATTCGTTTTACTCATTAGAATATATCTAAATTAATTAATTTGTGTTGTTTCACAATTAATTCATTTAAAAATAATATATAGTTTATTTGCGCACGTTCCAGAGTGGAAGATACTCTCAGTATCGCCCTGGTGAAAGACCACCATTCAGAATTGAAACGTTGCTTGAAATGGCTTTTAGCCGTGTTTGGTGACCAGATCTGAATAGCCAGGTATTTCCCCTTTTCCCCACCTTCCTCTCTCCCTTCTCCTTCTCCTCCCCAATACCTTCAGCCTCACAACATTCCCCAATTGGGAATGCCATAGTCTCACTGGCTCCAGACGGTTGGGAGCAGTTTGGGACTCTTGTGCGGTATTCATGTAAAAAAAAAAAAAAATATCTAACGACCTTTCAGAAATAGAACCATTTTATTTAATAAAAATTAGACTACGACTCCGAATGAATACGTTTATTTGTCAATGTTGTCAATAGAACCATTTTATTTAATAAAAATTAGACTACGACTCCGAATGAATACGTTTATTTGTCAATGTTGTCAATAGAACCATTTTATTTAATAAAAATTAGACTACGACTCCGAATGAATACGTTTATTTGTCAATGTTGTCAATAGAACCATTTTATTTAATAAAAATTAGACTACGACTCCGAATGAATACGTTTATTTGTCAATGTTGTCAATAGAACCATTTTATTTAATAAAAATTAGACTACGACTCCGAATAAATACGTTTATTTGTCAATGTTGTCAATAGAACCATTTTATTTAATAAAAATTAGACTACGACTCCGAATGAATAGGTTTATTTGTCAATGTTGTCAATAAAACCATTTTATTTAATAAAAATTAGACTACGACTCAGAATGAATACGTTTATGTGTCAATGTTTGACGAATCATTTATGTTTTAATCAAATGTTTTAAAAATTATTGTTAAACAAAACAATTTAGAATAAAATAATCTTGAAAAATACATTTTTCAACAAATCAATCTCTATATTTAAAAATGGATGTTTGTCTGTCTGTCCTCGATTTTCTCAAAAATTACTTGACTGGTTTCGCTGAAAATAGCACAGTTTGTTCTTATTAATGTTGAGAAGGTTAAGAGTATAATTAGAATGAAATCCAATTTGTAAAACTGTTGCTATAACGATGTAAAATTAGTATGAAAAACATATTGTAATGCGATTAGCCGATAGATATAGCCCTATGGTTAGCCACAGATTACATATTCAAAAGAAGGTTTGTTTTGGTAGAAAATTTTCAAAATGGAAACATCAAGTAGGTAAAAACTTTATTATTTAGATACATTTTGAAAAAATAATGTTTGGAATGAAGAATAATGAAGGAAAATTTAAAAATGAATGTTTCTTAATTCTTTGTTTAGAGATAGTAATAGTAATCACAAGGCATTACTTTCGATGTCAAATCAATTATAGCATACAAACTACAGACAATAATTCACAAGTTCATAACCATATTAAAAAAAAATAATAATTATCCCGAGCAATACCAAGTACACATCGCGTAGTGTTAAATAAATCTGCGTTAATCGAATCAATTTTCACCAAACCATCATTGGAAACATTTGTATTGATGAATTATGAAAAAATCAACATAAAATGCATCGATGATAACCAAATCGTTTGTGGCCTCCGTGATTGAGTATTTACGATCCTTAGATACCGATCCGGAAGCTGCGGATTCAAATCTCCGCGTGCGTAAGAAAAATTTATTTTATCAATTTGTGTTATTTTATAATTTGTTTAATTAAAATAATAACGTGAGTGGCAGATACTTTCAGTATCGTCCTGGTGATAGACCACCATTCAGAATCGAAACGTTGTTTGAAATGACTTTAGCCGTGTTGGTGACCAGATCTGAATACCCAAGTACTTCTCCACCTTCCTTTTCTCTATCCTCTTCCCACTAGCTTCAGCCTCACAACACACCCCAATTGGGCAAGCCATTGAGTACACACAAAAAAATCTCTCTTGAACAAGTCAACGTTAAACAAAGTACTCCTAATCAAAACAATGTAGGATGAATCGATGCTAAAGATATTGATGTGTGACAAATCATTGCCATATAAACTTTTTTTTTGCTTTTCAATTCGAGAAATGAGTACCTTGTCTTTTTTTTAATAGCGTCAACAAGTTCAATCACCCAAAATTCCCAAATCGAGAAGCTATAAGAATCTCTCGGTCTAACGACTACAAAGGTCGGCAATTGCTGCCACAAAGTGCTGATATTGGCCTACATCGAAATATCGTCGACGTCAAACGATTAGGTGCGAATGTGGCTTTTGTCGTTGATTGACAAAGCACGTTCGAGGAACCTTGTAGAAAACTGTTTCACCTGTGCAAGCAATCGTATTCTACAATTAAGACCTCCCCGAAATAACGATCCATATTGAAAATCGTGGTCAGGAGAGGCAAAAAAACATTTTCCCACGTGATCACATTATCGGAGTTACGCATACTATCCTTCCATTTTTTAATATCAGATATCCCTTTTTATTTATTTGTTTAATGCTTTGATAGCCAGAGATCATATTCCGACCATGTAAGAGTGCTTAACGCGTAAAAAAAAAATCGGTCACAGCTATTAATCAAGGCAGTGCGTGTTAAAAAATAAAATATATAGATATATCTAATTTTGAACCTGTTCATGGTGGAATTCCGTTTCAATATACATATTTTTTATCATTAAAAAAACCTTTATAACTTTCTTTTACATCTATATTTATAACCGGACCGGTTTCAGACTGGTACAATTTAACCTAAATCTTTTGTATATAAATTGTGGTAATTTTATTTCTGACGTAACGGCTGAACATTCCATCAATGATAAAAATATTTTCTCTCTAATAAATATCTAATATTAGGAAAAGTAAACGGGGCTCAATCTTGACATAAATCTATATATATATATATGTGTGTATAAATCAATGTAAGTTTGTTTGTCCTCGATGTTCTCGAAAATTGCTAGATCAGTTTCGCTTAAAATAGCGCTGATTGTGTTTATTAATGCCGGAAAGGTTTAGAAAGTAGTTTGAATGAAATTCAACAAATAAAACTGTTGCTATAACGTTTTAAAATTAGTATGAATAACATTGTACCCGCCATGTTATATTTAGGTTAGCCCAAAGTCTGGTTAGCCACATATTGCATATTCAAAAGAATAAGGTTTTTTTTTAGTAGAATATTTTCAAAATGGAAAACACGAGTAGGTACCTACTTCAGAACTTTATGATTTAGATATCTTTTGATAAAATAAACGTTTGGAATGATAAATTAATTTAATTTAATAAATAAAATTTTCAAATAAATATTTCTTTATTTGGAGATAGTTACATTCGCTATCAAATTAATTATGGCACTCTAATGACAAGCTAGAATTCACAACATCGTAACTTTTTCCAAAAAAAAATCCTGAGCGAGGCCGGGTACACATTAGCTAGTACTATATATACCATTGATTTACTTCAAATTGCGCCGGTCTGAAGATGTCTGTTACTGGGTGAAACCGGTACTGTCTGAAATAAACTAGTGGAAGAAAGTTATAAACAGTGTCTTTAAGTGCTACTATTATGTGAAGTCTATTCTCACTGTAACAAAACTGTACTACTTTTTTAATGTTTTTATTTCTCAATTTGTTTCATACTTGCTGTTTTTTTACAGTATGGTTCATATCGGTATTATGCAATTGGAGTCTAGTATCTCTATAACAAAACTGTTATTCTGTTTTCATATTTCGCTATAAAGATAATTATTCTACCAAAAAAACGTTTTTGTCCTGATATGTTATGTAATCCCTTCTTTTGGAGAGGTCTTCAATTATAGAATTGCACGCGTGGGAATGATTAATGATTGATGTGTCCCTAATGGTGTCTATACAACCAATCAATTATTCGTATAGCATCGTTGAATAAGTGATTTTTTTTTTTTAATATCTTCTTTGAAAAATAACAACATAATAAATTATGAAACGATACGTCAGCGCTTTTCATGGAAAATATATTGGGACGTTGTATTTCACCTTACATACCATAATATTATGAACACACCATATATAAACGAGTATGTAGGTAAAGTCACATTCATGTTACTATCTTTATTTTAACTCTTGTTGATTATTTTTCATTCGAATTAAAAATTCGTAATTTTTTTGTTTTTTTTTTATGTGAATACCGTACAAGAGTCCCAACTGCTCCCAACTGTCTGGAGTCAGAGAGACTATGGCATTCCCAATTTAGGAATGTTGTGAGGCTGAAGGTATTGGGGAGGATAAGGAGAAGGGGAAGAGGAAGGTGGGGAAATATCTGGATATTCTCACCAAACACGGATAAAAGCCATTTCAAGCAACGTTTCAATTCTGAATGGTGGTCTTTCATCAGGGTGATACTGAAAGTATTTTCCACTCTGGAACGTGCGCAAATAAACTATATATTATTTTTAAATGAATTAATTGTGAAACAGCACAAACGAATTTAATAAAAATTTTCTTTTATTGAATTCATTATCAGCCGGGATTTAAACCCGTAGTCGAGAGCCTTACGCCTCGACCATGGAGGCCGTCATGTGCAACAAGAATCACGTTTTATAAAAAGGTACCAACCTCATTAGATAGTAATGAACTTTTTTTGTCTCTAGTTCTGAAAGTGACATTTAAATTTGGGCCGTCCGAAGAGGTGGGTCATTTATTCATTTTAAAAACTCGTTCCAATTCCGAGTTTAGCCACATGGACTTGATTCCTCGGACTCGGTCTTCGTTCCTTTCGGTTCGCATAGGTCCACCGTTCCGGAATGATCGTTCATATTACACTAAGAAATAGGGACCCCTTTCGTTTCTGACTCCAATCCAAAACCTTTGCCGTTCCTTGAGTGTGAGTTCGAAACGAGTGAATCCGGATTTGCGAACTCGGAGTGAGTCCACCGCCTTCGGAATCGAATTCATTGGAATCGGCCGGTCGTACCGACTCTCTTGACGTAAATTGTCAAAAATTTCAATATCTATATAATGTTTAATAATGTTTACTAGCTAATTATGTTTAAAGTAAATAATAACGTAATTGGTAAAATATTAATATTGAATTTTTCTCTTGTTAAAACATCGCAAATATTGACATTTTTTATAAATGTCGCTCGCTGAATTCAGCTGACAGCTGTCATCCGAGAGAATCTGTACCGCAGTTAAGTAAGAAGGCTTTAACCCCAAGGAAAAACTTAAGGAATCTTCCTTATAAAGAACGGGAATAGGATCCCAGGTTTGAAATCTTGACTTCAACAAAATTACAGTAATAACACAAAAATGTTTTTTCATAATGTTCCTATTATCTATCTTTAAATCCGTGTGGAAATGCATAATGATGAATCGTGATATAGAAATGTGAAGATAGGCACGTTTATACTTCATTTATCTCTCAGCAGCTTTTCAATAATGTATTATATTATATTGTACATGTACGAATATGTAGAAAAATTCACAAGACCCTCATGTTACAGAATTAGAAACTCAACAATAACGAATGATTCTAAGATTTCTTTTGTGGAGGTATTTCATTCAGTAAAAAGCGTTTTAGCAGAAAAGGGTAAGGCCAAAAATTTTGTAAAGAGGAAAATTTCCTCTTAGTAATTTGATACACTTTCGATGTAAATGATTTATCGTGCTATAGGCAGACATTACGAACATCGATTTGAAACAAATTTACATAAACTTGCTAAATAACTATAATTCCATGTATTCGCAAAGATAGCAGATAAGCAGTGGCGATGGATGAACATTGATGATTTTTTTTTTATATACTGCCGTTTTCGTGGGTAAATCACCTTATCGGCGCTGCACCCCTTGCTTAAATTTTATTTAAACTTTGATTCATAAATATTTTTGTATCATGATGACATTAATAAGTACGTGATTTTGTTTTTTACTTTCAGAGAAACTTTAATTACATTTTCACATCCTTGCATTTAATCAACTTTAACATACCTAAACGAACGACTAGACAACATTCCAACTACAGCTTGCATTCCTCAATGTAAGGCTTACAGTCTCGGTAGCAAATACTTAAATGATATGAATGTATTTGACAATTATCTGACTTGGCGAATTTCACGAAAGGTATCAACGAATTATTTCCACCTAATCATTGAAGAAGATAATATTAACATAACCTAAATGAAACATGTAACCGAAAAAACAACGGAAAATAAAAAAATATCAGTCGCATTTGAGACTCGAACCGAGGACCTCTGTCTTTCCGGGACAACCGCTTTACCTGTTCAATTCATGTCATCTTCATCGATATCGTATTTCAAATTCAAGACTTTGTCAATATCATCCTCTATTTTTTAATCCCATGTTATTTAAGATTAAATATTACAATCAGGTTTTTAAACTACAATAAAATAATTATAAATTTTAAAAAAATTGAATATTTCCACCTAGTTTATAAATTATTAGAAACTGCAACTTTTTCTTCTTGTTTTATTTATTTATTATTAATATTAACGTTGATTTTGTGGATACTGTTATTTTTTCTGTTCCTTTATGTTCCAGTGAATTTTTAGATTTGGTGCAGTTTATTTTTAGTTCAAACGTAATTAACTATTGTGCGTGTTTATTTTTTTATTAAAAGATCTACTTAGATGTAAAAGCCTTATGGGTGTTTAAATAAATAAATATAAATATGAAATATAGTTAACTATAATAATAACCTAAATGTATTACTAATGTATATATTTTATTTATTTTGATAATTTAATTTCAGATGGAACAATTTCTTTTTAAATATACAATTCCAAACAAAACTCGTTTATCAAAACTCGTTTATCTACAGATCTACACACTCGTTTAACTTAAATTATTACCATATTGACATTTTTAACTCAACTACACGTGATATTAAATTAAAATCCATAATGCGACCACTCTCAAACTACTTAACTTAAACCATCTTTTTACCTTTATCCCACTCCTATGTTCCCATCCACCCTCCCCTCCCCCAACCGACATTGTTTAAGCTAATTGATGAAAAACTGTACATTGTCACACTTTATTCATAGTATTTATCATCAGCAGAGAAAAATTTATAATTGGCATAATTTATTTATTTATAATGTTATATATATGAAAATTATGGATTTGCTGTTAATTTTCTCAAAAAAAGTAAATAAATAAAAAATACCTAGATTTTTTTAAATAAGTTTCATCTGGAAGCAGTTATACAAAATGCCCTCCTCGTAGCTAATGGATTGCTTTTCATATTGTGTATGTATGGTATTTACATGTATGATTCACCACTTGTTCGTGCTCATCTCCCTTACGTGACAATATCTCGGTTTTATCGTTCCTTTCACCGGCCGAACATAATGTGTTAGTTTTATAAACGAACTATCAAATTTCTGTTACGTAGCGAACCATTTTATTAACGAACCGTTATCCGTCCTTTTTTTGTCTTGAATGATTGCCGTTCACTTGTCATCACTTTCACTCCTCAACAAGGAATCGATTTTATAAATGTAAATTATATAATATTGTTCTTAATTAGAATAATTCCCGGTATCAAATAAGCGATCTTCGGGAAATAAATGATACCTGTCAAACGACCGGTAAACTAACAAACTTTTATAAAACGGCAAAGTCGGACGGTAGATCAAATATTAGTTAAAAAATGTCAATATTTATTAAAAGCTTCTAACGCTTTTTAAGGTAATTTTATAGATATTTTCAAGTCCTAAAATTCATTTATAATATAAGTATTTCAATAAATACCAACTCTTCTGGTGCCGCCAACCATCTAATAAATGTAACATCAATAGAAAAGGAGCATCAAATAACCATGTAAAACTATCATCTCTATAAATAAAATTTTCTAATAAAACTGTGTTCATCTGAAGCGACCTGCCAGGTAAGTATGTTTTTTCTGTATCTGTTTGTACATAATTAGTTAAGAAATATTTGTACAGCGCCCTTGAGGTGATTTTTCACAAAAACGGCGCTATACAAATCATCCAACTATTATTATTATTAAGCGTTATGAACGGATGGGTTTAAAACCGGCTCTTAGCCGTCTGCTACCGAGTGCTGTAATATTCTATATGTCTCCATCGTTTAAGCTCACATGCATATGTGCAAGCGGGACACAAAAGCGAGCTCCGAGTTTTCTTCGTTAACCATAATTTTTTTTATCATGATGCCAAAATTACTTACTTATAATATCATACGTTTTTTGACAAATGAGACGCATAGAGGGTGTCTCGGTACATTATCGTTGTGACTTGGAATAATCTTTAAAAAGGAACTCCAGTCCAATTTTTTTTATCAATATTACCTTTTTTATCTAAAGTTAGTTTTCATAGTTAAAAAATATTTAAAGTTTCAATTTTTCAAAGGCCGCTAAAACGCTCCAAATCTATGGCGGGGTTGGTTTTGATTAGTCAAGGATGAGCTTTACCGTACATTATCGTATATTCTATTCATGGTAAACCATAACTAAACATAAGTAATCAAAGTATATACCTTTTTAGAAACTTTAATTCAAAGAATTATAATAATAGCATTGACCATTAACATTATCGTAATATCTAATAATTGGTTTGATCATGAATACTCTAGGTTCTTTCTTTAATAATAGTTGTTTATATATAACAACAATTATAGAGCTTCAAGTCACCCAAATTAAGTTAAAATTTTGCCAAAACTAAAAAAATACACATTTAAAATACAAAACAAAATCGAAAAATAATATTTTTCATACTAATCCAAAACCAGAATGCTCACGTGACGTCATATGTTCCAATGGTACCAACATAATACGGTATTTTTATGAGCTGATTTTTTATTTAATTTTAAATTACGATTTATAAATTCTTCGTATAATTATGTATAATGAAAGTTATATATTCAGAATCAGCGTTTGCTGATCTATATGAATATATAATATATTTTACAAGTCGTTATATTTTTCACTGGAGTTCTTTATTCATCTGATGAAACAATTTTCCACCCCTATAGCTGTAAAAGGTCGAATTTCGCTTATGTCCATACACTTTTTATATATTTTTCCAGTAATAGTTTTCAAAAATAAACAAGCCATTTATTTTATATGAAATGCTGCCTATCTTCATCAGTTGTCTAAGCTTTTTTCCCGTCGTATTTATTTCCATACAAAATTATGTCTGACACCACTCGAGAATTTTCTAGTGTGTTTTCATCTACAAAACTAAAATCAGCATTGAATATTACGGACATTTAATAAGTTTCATGAGCGAAATACAGATAAGCCTCTTTCTTATAATCCCCGGTATATTTAGGTTTTAAGTATTAAGTTCATGAATATGTACAAAAAGAACCAGCTGAGTTTTACGAAAGCAGCTTTTTTAAATCAGGCACGGTAGCATATAAATTAAGCCTCCAAAATAAACATGAAAAAACGTTTAGGCTTCTCATACCGTTTGCTCACTGGGTAAATGAAAAGCCAGCAAATTAAACTACGAAACAAATATGAAGAAACCTGAAGATCCCTTTTGCCATTTGTTTACTAGGGGTAATTTAAAATAAAGACGGAATGTAAAAATAAGTGAGTTCAGAAGAAGGAAATGTTAAAACTGGGGAACTGTTTTGAGAATAGACGACTCAAATAGTATTTTGAGGTACCTGTAATAATGTATTATGTAAGATAGTGCTTTGATGAAATTAAAGATTGATGGAATGAAAAGTTAATAGTTATGACGAGTTTAATTGACATATATATTATCTTTAAAATGAAGTGTTATCAGAAGGTTACAACAAAGCAATCTTATTGAGAAGATGAATGTGAATAAAGCAAAGATTTACTGGTGCTCATGGGATCAAATTATGAAATCCTCCGAAAATGATCATTTAAAATAACTGTAAAATATACACGATTTATTTATTTATTATTTATTTTTTTTATTTTATTATTATTATTATTTACATATATATATATATATATACATATAAATATTTTTTTTTTTTGTTATTTTTTTTATTTTTTTTTTTTTTTTTTTTTATATATATTGAATAATAATAATGCAGCGTTCTCCACATAGTGTGACTTATGTGTGAAAATAATTTTTGTACAATAATACAGAAGTATTTCAAAATGAATGTGTCCGAGAGGAAAGGGAAAAGAGAGAGGGGAAAAAGTGGAAGGTTTTAAAATGAATTGGGATGGGAATTAACATTATTATTTTAAGTTTATTTTTTATATATTTTTTGAAAAATTAAATCATTTTGGTTTTTACATAGTAATGTATAAAGTATAAGACATTTACTATAATGTGAAAAGTAAGCAATAAATAGCCCTAAAAAAGTAATGGTTTTTGCCGATTACATATTGATTAAAGAGGATGCTCATCATAGTTATTGTAGCATTAAAATTTCCGTCCATTCAAGCAACTTCCTCAACTCCTAGAATAATACAATTATTCCAAAATGCAGAAATTACTGAGCGATTGAAAGAAACTGAATGGTAAACAGTTCTAAATGGACCGGATGTAAATAGAAATAAAAAGAAATTTACAAATTCTTACAAGTTGAAAAATGAATCTTTACAATCTATGCACACATGCAAATATCTAGGTGCTTACTTAGACAGCAAATTAATATTTGATAAGAACATTGAACAAATTATATGAAAATCCTACGAGATGCTTGAGTTCCTCTTAAGAATAAGTAAAGTTTTCAAAGGTGTTAGGACTCTACAAATGTTATTTTGTTCGTTAGTCAGAAATCGACTGGAGTATGCTCCACTATATTGGTTCCTCAATATAAGGTGTCCATAGTTTAAGTAGTAAGCATACAGAATGAATTTGGAACGTTTATGCTACAAATAAAACAAAACTACAAATAATATTAAATTTTTAACTATTAATAATTTTTATTGAGATTTAAAAACCTCGTTTAAATATGTAGAAAATAATATTAACATAACTTAAATGAAACATGAACACGGAAAAAACAACAGAAAATAAAAATATTTCAGTCGCATCTGGGACTTGAACCCGGGACCTCTGCCTATCCGGGGCCACCGTTTAACCAACATAGCTAATGAGAACAGTCCAATTTATGTCATCTTCATCGATATCATGTCTCAAATTCAAGGTTTGTTAATATTATTCTCCTTTTTTATCCCATATTATTGGCAGCTATCTTTATAATGATTACAAAGTTCCCAAGGAACACAATTGCAAATTAGACAGTGTCTCGGATTAATATGATATTATATGAAATCGATGAAGATGAAGATGACATAAATTGAACTGGTCTCATTAGCTAAGTTAGTTAAGCGGTTGCCCCAGATAGGCAGAAGTCCTGGGTTCGAGTCCCAGATGCGAGTGAAATCTTTTTATGTTTGGTCGTTTTTTTCCGTTTTCATGTTTCATTTAGGTTATGTTGATATTATTTTCTACAAATAATATCCTTAGCTTTACAAAAAAGACGTAATTTGTCAGAGTTATTGTTTCTACATAACATGCTAAATAATAAAATTGATAGTCCCAACTACCCTTCTTCGTGTAGAAGAGAACAATGCTAATACAGCAAAGAACTCGCCAATTACTCGCAGGATCACAACATATAGCCCCTATGAAAAATTAGTAAGCTTAAGCATTCTTCACGATTCTTCACTAGCTTATAAAACAATTTAATTACATATTCTGGGCACACGTTATTGGTATTTTAATAATGTAAATTTTAACATGCCAACCAAATCATTTGTAATAAAATATACTGTGTATGTCTAAATAAATAACAAAGATAAAATTCAAGAATATCTGTAAATAACAAAGAGTTTGTATAAGATATATACAAATTTGATGGTAGAATTATAGTGATGGAAAGAAGAATGAAACATTCTTCAATTTAGCCTAGAAAATGTGCTTTGAGGGAGCATTCCATACGTCCGAGAGCAATTCGTTCCAGAACGTGCTAAAATTCCAACGATGTCATGCCCTTCTTATGCAGGTATCGACAAAGTTCAGATTCCCGCTGAACGATGGCCGCATGTTTCGATTTACGCAAAAAAACGATCACCAAAATGCGTGCTTTATTCTATTCTCTAAAGCTCACACGTATTTATTAAAATGTTTTACTGTCATATTCTAAAAAACTTAATTTACCACAATGAACAATACGACAATATCGGAAAAGGGGTTTGTAAGTAGGAGAGTTTGCGCTGTAAATATTTTTTTAATGTCTGATAATTTTATTTTCTTGGCTTATAAAAAGACATACCAAAAAAATGGTTAAACGAAAAGCCAACGTGTGTTTTATTTGCAGTATTTAATTAAATCATCTATGATATTTCTAGGCCTTCAAATTTTCAAACCGAAAACACATGATTTTGCGTTACTTCCCATTGCATCGCCTTAAGCGAAGAAAGAACCCATGTTCGGGATCCCCATACTGTGCGTTATTAATGAATCATTTGTTCGTATATAGGTTTTTCCATTTAATTTTGTAAAAAGGTAGACATAGCTTGTGAACCACATAAAACGTTATTTGACATGCTCTGTCCTAGATAAATATAAGAGAGCAACATTGGTACACTCCGGGAACAAAATGTAAAGCAAGATCAAATGGAACTCTTTTTTACAAAAGTGAATTAATACCCCTTACGCCAAAACAGCAACGAGATAAAACTGTTTCCAGTCATTAACATTATTATTTTCAGACCGAAAGAACAAAGCTATTTCCTGAAGAGAATTACGTAGAATCTTCTAAGTTTAATTTATTTTATTGATTAATCCTCTTGTTTTGAAACCTCCATCATTTGTGTTGCAATAGCGTCCAGGAGTGACTTTTTTTATATTCGTTCTAACCATTATGATTACAATATAGATGGTTCTTAATAAAGCTACAGAATCTCATTAATTCATTTGGAAATAATATGGCCCTGTGGCGTGTTCAAGTTTAATTCGTAGCACTTCCATTTTATTTAAACTTTTTAAAATTTCACAATAACTATTATTATTCAATTTAAAAATCGGTTATTATAAAATACTTTTTAACATTTTTCTGTACACGTGTATTTTTTAAAAATTGAATGTTAATAGTTATTATAAAATTTTTAAAACTTTCAAAATACTGTTATAAAATGAAAATATTTTTTTTCCTCCGTTAACATAAGTAAGTTTTAAAAATTTCATTTTTATAGGACATAATATGCGAGTACAGTCTGACATATAAAAATAGCCAAAAAATTTAAGTTCCGTGATCGTTTAATTTTTTTTTTAATATGAATACCCCACAAGAGTCCCAACTGCTCCCAACCGTTTGGAGCCAGTGAGACTATGGCATTCCCAATTGGGGAATGTTGTGAGGCTGAAGGTATTAGGGAGAGGAAGGAGAAGGGGGAGAGGAAGGTGGGAAAATACCTGGCTATTCAGATCTAGTCACGAAACACGGCTTAAAGTCATTTCAAGCAAAGTTTCAATTCTGAATGGTGGTCTTTCGCCAGGGCGACACTGAGAGTATCTTCCACTCTGGAACGTGCGCACATATACTTTTTATTATTTTAAAATTAATTAATTGTGAAACAGCACAAATTAATTAAATAAAATCTAGTTGCGCACGCCGGGATTTGAACCCGCGACCTTCGAATTCGTAGTCGAGAGCCTTACCCCTCGACCATGGAGGCCGTCAATTTTTTTAAAATCAAGTTCAAGGTTTTAAATTATAACATCAAAATGGCTAACACAATGTTTCAAATGCATATTTTTTATTTTAACCAAGCGATCTTCAAAAATACGGGTAAATTCGGGTACTTTACGAAAGGAGATGATTCTTGATTGCTTAATGCATTGCAAATAGTATATCCATATACTTATTTATTAGATGTTAAATCAAAAACTAATCATCAGATCAAATTTGTATGTTTAAAAAAATCGTAAAATATAGTAAACTTATGTTGTTTTGAATTATTTCTTTCAAACGGACTGTCAAACGCAAATATGAAAAAAATGTGTGTGTGAAACAAATTTAAAAACAAATTGAGTAGCATGGTGGTGACATAGTAATGAAAAATTTAGTTCCACTTTTTCAAATGTCTAAATTTTACTACAAAGTTGTAGGTATATATTCATCTTTGTATTACATATTTTTTACCTACATGTTCAAAAAAATCTTCAAATTAAAATTAATCTACAATATTCCAGTATCTAGAGATCCGCTTGTTCGTGAATCTGCAAATTCCTATGGCCAGTGGAACTGCGGAATTCCTAATATTTGAATAATGTTGGGAGTCTGAAATATGTTTGAAGGGGGAGGAAAGAGAGAAGAGAAAGGTTGGGTATTACCTGGGGCCTGATACCGGATCTTTTTAAGGATTGTCCTTATCCTCGGGGTTAAAAACATTTTTCTGAACTGCGATTCCGATTACATGTCAATGACAATACATTTTTAATGGAGTTTGCGGTTTAATTATCACAGTATTATTATAATTAGACGCGCATCAGGTATATTTTATTAATACTTACTTTACACTTACAGTTTATCATCATTTTTAGAAAATATATAACTTGTATTTGACATTTCGAGCTTGTGGCATAGGTACTATACAAACATCGCAATATCGTTAAACCTGTTAATTTTCTAGTATTTATGATGCAATAAACGACTCTCTAATAATATTTAAAGTCAATACTAATGATAATTTATCGAATGTATCTACGAATTGTATTAATTTAAGCAGATTAACATATTTTTCATAACCAAATATAAATTATTGCACAACACGTGCAATAACCAACCATAGAGCTGGTATTGCACCATAAACGCAATACCGAGACACGATTGCACCACAAATTAAATACCGAGCCGAGATTTTACAACACGTACAATACCAGCACATATTGTTCAGCCGCGCGCGCTATAAATAGCGTGTGCACAGCGGTATGTGCTCTCTTTGCACTTCAACCGCAGAATGGACATCTCCTTCATTGGATACCTCCTACCGCCACCAGACAAGAAGAGTATTCTATAGCCAGAAACCGCTGACGTTACCACCCGCTACCTCAGCGATTGACCATACTGGCTGGTGCCATAAGTCAAAAACGCTCGGAGCGACAACTACCAAACGTCTTTCTCAAGGGGATTCGCAAATCACAGTAATCGAGCGTCCCTGTGTGCTGGTGCCTAAATATTTACACTTTCTTGTGCGAGTCTAACACGTCCCGTACAGATAATATTACGTTTTTCTTTTGATATAACTATACAAATATCGATAGTTTTTAAAGAATGTCTTTTGTCGAAAGACAGCTATCATCCAAGAGAACCGAAATCGCAGATAAGCAAAAAATCTTTAAGCCTATGGATAAAGTGGATGCATTATCCTTAAAAGGAGCCGGAATCAGGCCCATGGCTATTCAGACCTAGGACATAATATAACCAACGCCATTTCGTGTAATATTTTATTCTGAATCAGTGTCTTTCACCAGGACGTCTCTGAGGGTATCCACCTTGCTTGAAAATGATTAATTAAAAAGTTAACTGATAAACCTGTACCAGACTGATTAATGATTTCAAGCTCTTTTCAAGAGGAATCGCAAAGGTTTAACGCTTTTCTGTCGTTTTTAATACTACGAAAAAAAACAGTGAAAATACTCATTTTTGAACACAAATAGCTTTCTTCCATTTTACTTGTTTATTTTTCATTATAAAAATAAGCCGTTAAACTACTAGAGTAGCTTGTCAAGTTAGAACATAAGCATACATGAATAGGGAATGAACATAGGTGAAAGAATTACTGGCAGTATCTAAAATCTAATATGTTAAAATATAGAAATAATATTTCATGTAATAATTTCATCGTGTTAGAAAAATTATACAAATCTAACACATATTTAAAATAGGGGTAGACATGGCATCCCCAATTTGGAAATGTTGTTAGACTGAAAGTAGTTAGGAGGAAGATCGGGAAATACCTGGCTATTAAGATCTGGTTACCAAACACGGCTAAAGCCATTCCAAGCAACGTTTCAATTTTGAATAGTGATCTTTTATCAGCGCCATACTGAAAGTATATTTCACTTTAAAACGCTCGCAAATATACTTTATATTATTTTTAATAAATAAATTGTGAAGCAACACAAACTTATTAAATAAAATTTATCGAAGAAAGCAACCACTTTGTGGCATCACATTACAATTTAAATGAAAAACATTGTTTTGTTTTAAGTCAATTTATTTAATTTACATTTAAGAATTATCGATCATTTTCGAAAGAACTCAACCTTCATAGGAACGTACACTTATAAACTAAATTAACATACAGAGATGTCATAATGAAGAAAGTGAAAGTGGGGGAAAGAGACAGTATATAAGAGTAGAACAGGACAGAGCATCAGGGATCGGGCTATAGAGGGGTAAGGAAGGGGAGGGGAAGAAAGGCAACATCCTAAAAATCTAATTGTTTATTTAAAATTCGGCTATTATTTTTTTATTTTATTTTCACATTTCTAATCCTTCTAATTTATTAAGCCCCAAAATGATTCCATTTTTAAGTATTGCTTGTACTCCTTTATTCTTATCAAAAGTATGGTTGGTATTAAATAAGTGTTCGGCAAATTCTGAAAAACCAATGCTTGTTAAACATCTAATGTGCCTTTTTACTCTAATGTTTACGTTTCTCGCGGTTTTACTTACATAAATACACCTGTGCACATCAGAAATAAGACCATATTATAGCAGTAATAACTTAGGAAAACTCTCAATTATTTGTAAACACAAAGAAGAGAAATTAAGCCATTCTGGCATCTATAAACTTTAGTTCAACAATTTCCCGGCAAAGAATCAAATTAGATTCTACGGAATGGGTACTATAAAAAGGTTTTTATTTTCTTAACACATTTAATTTATTTTAAACATATTTTTAAAAGTTTTGTTACGGTAAAATTAAAAAAACGTTTTATTTTTTTATTAGAGGTTTTCACAGAGGTAAAGAGACTGATTTGATTCAGTATACCTGACATGAGATACCGAACGTGAGACGGCCTCCATGGTCGAGGGGTAAGGCTCTCGACTACAAATCGGAATGTCGCGGGTTCAAATCCCGGCGTGCGCAACAAAATTTTATTTAATTAATTTGTGCTGTTTCACAATTAATTAATTAAAAAAATAATGTATAATATATTTGCGCACGTTCCAGAGTGGAAGATACTCTCAGTATCGCCCTGGTGAAAGACCACCATTCAGAATTGAAACGTTGCTTTAAATGTCTCTTAGCCATGTTTGGTGACCAGATCTGAATACCGGGGTATTCCCAACCTTCCTCTTCCCCTTCTCCTTCCCCTCCCCAATACCTTCACCTCACAACATTCCCAATTGGTTATGCCATAGTCTCACTGGCTCCAGATGGTTGGGAGCAGTTGGGACTTTGTGCGGTATTCATATTAAAAAAAGGGAATAATAAAGAAAAATATTTTCAAGTGGCAATAATTAATTGCAAACATTAACTGATGAATTTACATTAGGGAATAAAAATTAAATTTGATCACCCCCATTGGGTGCAACGGGCGAATCGCTAGTAAACAAGAATTGTACAATAGTTATATGTAAATAATTGCATTGTACTTACCAGTAAATAAAATAACATAAAAAAATGGACAGTAATATCTTGTAGAGATAAATACAATGTCAAATCAAGTCTTATATGAATGATGCACTTTTTTAATATGTATAGAAATGGGCACTAGATTTTGGCATACGACGGCCTCCATGGTCGAGGGGTAAGGCTCTCGACTACGAATCCGAAGGTCGCGGGTTCAAATCCCGGCGTGCGCAACTAAATTTTATTTAATTAATTTGTGCTCTTTCACAATTAATTAATTAAAAAATAATGTATGGTATATTTGTGCACGTTCCAGACTGGAAGATACTTTCAGTATCGCCCTGGTGAAATACCACCATTCAGAATTGAAACGTTGCTTGAAATGGCTTTCAGCCGTGTTTGGTGACCAGATCTGAATAGCCAGGCATTTCCCCACCTTCCTCTGCCCCTTCACAATTTTAAACCATGATTTCCAATTACAGGTTATATATTATCGAATGTTTATAATAATTCAATGCTTCGTATAGAATTATAGAAAAATAAATTGAAAGAATTACTTGATATACTAATAAATATTTATTATTTTCTTAACATTCGTTTACTTGTGTTTTGGGTGTGATAATAGCTACGTACAGTAAAATAAAATAAATAAAAGTAAACAGACAACGGTTGATGAAAACGCAAAAGTATACACTATTAAAGTCCCAAATCTCTATTGTCTGTTACGCAATAATGATATTTTAATGAAGATTTTTTTAAACGTTCTAATTTCGAAGCCGAAAGCAGAACTGCGTACAAAAATCAAGAGTTGTAATTTATTTTTCCATAAATCTTTATGAAATGATTCATGTTGACAAACGACTTTATAAAGCCGAGGTAATTAATTCACAGGTGAATCAGCAGATGTCTTGACTGTACCAGAGTTATGGCGTTGTTTAGAATCGTTTGTCTTCATTAAAAACGTGCAATTAGTTAAAAGGTTCACGCAGTCCATCTGATAAAAATATATTGTGGATTTCATTAGTATATTGCTGTTTAAAGGATCGATTAACAAATGAAGGTAAATTATAATGTTGGAACTTATGTTTTTACCTGATTGTGAAAATTCTATTCCGGTTGTCGTCATCAATCAAACTGAACGACGCTAAGTTAAGGGCCTTCTCGGTGTCACCAACGCAACTTTTTTTATTTTTTTTTTGCTCCACGCCGGAGGCCCTGGGGGAAATAATTTCCGTAAAGGCCTTTATTATATATAAGGATGCTGTGTGAAGGGTCTTTTAGGGGATAGAAAGAAGTGAACCTGGATCCTGATGGGATCCATGTTGTAAGAGGGAGGAAACTTAGAGGCCGGCAGACCATTCCACAACCGAGCTGTTGAAAACAAGAACGAGTCGTAAAAGCGACCCGTTCTTTTGTGACAAATGTCAACCATGTGCAAATGTTGGGGGCACGATTGAAGGGATCAGTGACACTAGTTCCTCATGGTATCTTCCATTAAAATACCGGTTGGACAAGGACAGCATCCCTAGCTGAGGTCTGTGCTCCAAATATTGCAGTCCGTTTGTTAAAATAGGCGAATCTATGAAACGGACCGCCCGTTTCTGCACAGTTAATAGTTTTTTTTTTATATTTTAGAGCTCCCGACCAGAGGACGTATATTTACAGGATCATCAGTTGTGTATTAATAAAGTATCTGCGGGCTCCGTACAGTACGCCCAGCTTCTGGGAGGCTAACTTTACGCTGACTTCGGTGGATCCCCCTACCTCAGCTGGTCACTTAGGGTTACATCAAGTATATAATTGGAGGGCTTGTTGGGAAGATTGCTTTCATTAAAGGAAATAAGATTATCATTTCGACTGGTTTTAAATTCAGAGATATCGGATTAAATCCCGAAACGAGTTAATAAAAGTTTAAACATTGAATAAGATAATATTAACAATTCTCAAATGAAAAAAACACAAAAATTAAAAATAAGTGTTTGAGGATAATATTGGTGAGTCAAATATGAATCATGATATCGATAAAAATGACGTAAAATAAACAGGTGTAGTTAGTTCAGTGGTTAGAACGTTGTCCCGGTAAGATAGAGGTCCTGGGTTCGATTCCCAGATGCGACTAATACTTTTTTTATTGTGTCTTTTTCTGTTTCATGTTTCATCTGAGATTTATTAATATTATCTTCCTTAATTATTTTTTTTTAATTTTTTGAAAATCAAATTAAATAATATTATAATTAAATTTGATTAAGTCTAATTTATGTACGTACTAGCTGAAGTACTCGGCCTGGCCCGGAGTTATGAATGGTTTGGAGTAAAGTTTTAAGGCAGTGATGTATTGACCCTACCCCTACCCCTACCCCTACCCCTATCACTATCCAGCAATTTTTTTTTGCAAGTGCGCAAAATGTCATCAACCAATACGGAAATTCTGCTTTAAGGGGTGGAAAAGGGGGATAATGGATGGGGGTAGTTTTTTTGTACACTCATATAGGTATATTGCTCCTTCCTCTTGTATTGAACGTCAAGAGGGTAAAATTTCATCAAACATGTAACAAAAATGTAGATATGTAGAAAAAACAAACGTACGGATACGCATAGAGATATTCACCTTTGGATGCAGCCAACTTTTTTTTTTAATTTGACCCGATATTATTAGTCATCTTGAATACATTTCTTCTGTTTGCAATCTCCTCCTAGTCATGTTTTTTTTGTTGTTTATTTGAAATTAATTTTATGAAGTCGAATTTGAAATGTCAAGTTTGAAACATGTATGGAAGCAATGCATCTATATATATATATATATATATATATATATCCTATTTTAAAATTTTTATCTAGTGACAGGGAACATTTCTTCATATTTCTGTGACAACTGTGGTTAGAGGTGCATAAACGTGGAGATAATCTTCTCTACCCAATTAGCGGGCTGCCTATTGCTATTGTAGGGCTTATTGTTTTATATTTCAAAGAATTGTAAACTGTGTGTTATGTGCTAGCGCCACTTCCTGATGGCTATCTTTTATTTAAGCCCGCTCACTAAGGTAATCGAGGGTATAAGATAGATGGAATTTGGGCGTCGTGCTGGGTGACCAGCGCCCGAGGTCAGATATAGAGGGATTCGAGTTCTTTTCTAATTTCTAGTAAAATGTTTTGGCTAAATCTATAACTCGTATATGTTTTCGGAGTGGAGGAATTTTCGAGCCAGTGTTAATTATGAGTCTATATTAGTAGAATGTTCTACTCAAGTTAGGTTACAATGCTCATGGATTAATCGTTTTATGTAACACTAATTTAATTTTTTTTTTATCTAAGTACGTAATAATTTAAAGGTTTTAATTCATCGAACCTGTCAACCGCGAACTTCGGAAAATAATAAGAAGAAAAAAATAAGTATTTTACATTGATACTACGATATGAATTACGTGATGCGTTTTGAAATAAAAAAATAACAAAATAAATAATAAATCTATATTCTTGTACAAAACTTCCGCACTTCTGCAAGGTTTTGTATTTAAGCCAAAAATTCTCCTCCGTCCAATATATAATGTAAGCACGTATAACTTATACCGTGAAACTATGTCATCCCCAGTTTAAAATGTGGGGTTTGCGGACTTGGCGGGTGGCAATCGGGTGGCTTGTTAATGTGAGCTTTAAAGGCGTCCGGTTTATTGGAGGGAACAATCCCCACCGCCCCCCGCACTGCGTCCGTCCACTGCACCACAGCTTCTGGGACTAATTACCCAGCCGGGTAAATATTGGGATTCTGGTTATCCATTAAAATCCAAGAGAGGAAAAAATGCAATCACGAATATAAAAACCTTATTTAGTACTAAAGGTGCTATTTTGAAAATCGACTAAACGAAGGTGAGCGGCGGAGTGAAAGTAATAAATAAATAAAAAAACTTTAGCGGACTAGAACTTTTTCTTGTGTTTGCGAATAAAACAATGTTTTTCTGTTTTAATTACCTTGTACAGACAGACTGGTTCAAAATTTAGATGGACGCGTTGGAGGAGTTTCACTGGTTTTCGGATTTTCCTAGCGTGAATGAATTTCAGTATTGTTTTTAATGTACTTTCAATTTCACCCGATCAAGCATAAATTTGATCTTGTTTCTAGTGTACAAACATCCAAATAATACGCTTCTATCAGCTAATCTCATCAGGGGCGGTAAAGTATCTCTGCAATGGCTTAGACTACGTATGCATCAATTATGCACACATTCATTATCAGCTTACCCAATACAGAATGTTCGAGTATCTTGACATTTTCAAAGACCTTTTACAAATTAACAATTTTTAAACTTAGACACTCCCATAAACGTAGACATATTGAAACCCATCGGCCCTATTAGTTGTTTTGCCCTATCCCTAGCTATTTCGTACGATTTTTTTTAATTTTTCTGTTCTCACTATACCATCTTGAATCGACCCCATATTTACATGACCCTTTCGTTGGAATATATCACAAATATTACCAGTCACCCTGTACATGAAGTAATAATGTTTTATGAAAAGCATTTTATTTTTTTGAAAAACAATTAAACTGTAATAACTAATAACCTCCCTGAAAAACTAATCTCAATAAAGCTTTTTTTCCAAATATATGAACAGTTTAAAAGGATTAATTATTTCTAAAATCATCTTACATCCTTAGAAGTTTCACGTTACTTTGCAGCATTATTAATGGAATTGATTCTAAGAAAAAGACACGACTCGCAAAGTTCACGCTTTTTGTTACTTCTGGTGCCATCTCTTATCAGAGTTTGATATCATATAAAAAGACGAACTTAAACCGCACTTAAAGTTATTTGAATAACCTTTTTTATGTATCATCAATGCTACAATTCTTCGAGAGTCCTGGCCAGCACTAGCAATCACCTCAATTCCTGTGGATCACCTGATCTTTCTGTCCTTTTCTTTTTATCCAAACCTGTGGTGTTTATCTCCACACTGTTAAGCCACATAGGTCTCACAACACTACTTCGTCCTGCAGGTATATTATGGAGAAGCCTCTTTATTGGTCGGCTTTCTTCCATTCTCGCTAAATGTACTATCAAGCGGAGGGCGCCCAATCATTAGATTCTCCTTGTTCAAACAATTAATAAAACTCATACTATTATATAAAGCTATCACTTTGTGGTTATCCATTATAATCAAATGAAACACTCAAAAATTGTTTTAACCACACTTATTTTACACGCCTACCGGTTTCGTAATAACCGTTTCATCGTCAGGTCAAGTGTACTACACTTGCCCTGAGTACTCACTATACACTTGCCCTGACAATGGAACGGTTGTAAAATAAATGTTAAAACAAAGTTTGAGTGTTTCATTTGATGATAAAACTCATGATTGTACATTTTTGAAAACGTAGATATTTGGTGGAGATCATTCGCATCACCCCATCAGTCCAGAGTAAACTGTATAAAGTGCTGTTTAATTATAATAATACAAATAAAATATTTTTCTTCTTCTACAGTGCCAAAGGTAGAGATAGTCGACGAACGAGGAGTATCCGTCTCCGACAAGTTCTACAAGGAGGGATCCATCATCGAGCTACGCTGCGTCATCACCAGAGTTCCTCAGCCTAGTGGCCAGGTCCTGTGGTCTCACCAGGGCAGGCAGCTCAACTATGACACCAAGAGAGGTGGCATCAGGTTTGTTTCTTTTTCTTAAACATTCTGCATTATAAAAATGATTTTACTATTTACTCGAGGCCCTGGAGACTTTTATATTTAGAGAAAAATCCAAAAGAAATAGTGGCTCCACGAAGGAAGAATAAAACAAACAAACAACGAACCTAACCTAATTTAATTAAATACTAATAATAATAATAATGTGTGGCTGATGTTCCAAACAGCACTATTTTTGTGAAAAATCACCTGAAGGGCGCTGTTTTATTTCCAATGCTCTATCCTATTACTAATTATAGATAAGATATTACAACTTAAGGCTAACAGATTGCATCAGCTCATCGGTTAATAACATAAATCTACATTTTTATTTTATTTATTTTTTATTATTATTGTTATTATATATTTTTTTATACCGATAATACATCATTACCCATCCATACAAATTTTAAAGGAGTGGGGGTAAATTGAATCATATAAATAAGTCGCCGCAATATGGATTAACCACAGTTTGAAAATGGCCTTAAACGCCGAAACAGCTGTCACAATAATAACAACTAAAAATACTTGCAGAACTTAATAATAACATTATTGAATTTGATTTACATTAAATTTAAAAAAAAAATAATGGAGTTCTACGAATTAAACACAAAAACAATTAATATACCTACATGTACAATGTATCGCCAATAAACGTGATGCTGCATAAACATGTACACATTATTTATATTATCTGTAGGCCAATATTATACAGGGCCATAATAATTGCCTGGCATATCACTTCAGATTAATATAGTTTTTTTAGATATAACATTGAAAACACCGCGCATTGCTCGTTATTGCAGGTGATTTTTATTTAAATTACGAATGTTTTTTTTTGCTGTTTTTAAGGAAACGAGAGCAAGTTCAATGATGGGTGTACAGTACAGGGATTTGATTAGAATATATCTCCCTAAGTGTGATTCGTTTATGAGAAGCAAGTTGGGGTAAAAGGCTAAGATAAAATGTAATTAAAATATACTTGTATTTAGAGGCAATTTATTTAATCTATGAAAATTTAATTTATGAAAGTTGTCCTTAAGTTCCTATAAGGACAAGGATCGAGTTTGTTTTAAGGAGCCAGACTTACAGCCCCATTATAAATATGTTTCCTTCCACATTTCCCTCAATCTCCATCTCTCCCCCCACTCTTCTAAACTCTAGTCACGCCCGCACCGCCACTGTTATCCTTAAGTTCCTTTAAGGACAAGGACTGAATTTGTTAAGGAGCCAGACGTTCTCAAATTGAAAAAAATAACTTATTGCACCAATTTAATTCATATCCCAGCCTATAAAACCGCCTGTGAAAAAAAAAGCTTTTAACTTGTTTTCGAAACATGTTGATATTTATTTATTAAACGGCGGCTAATATAAAAAGACGCTTAATTTTTTTTTTTATATGAATACCCCACAAGAGTCCCAACTGCTCCCAACCATCTGGAGCCAGTGAGACTATGGCATCCCCAATTGGGGGATGATGTGAGGCTGAAGGCATTGGGGAGGGGAAGGAGAAGGGCAAGTGGAAGGTGGCTAAATACCTGGCTATTCAGATCTGGTCACCAAACACGGCTAAAAGCCATTTCAAGCAACGTTTCAATTCTGAATGGTGGTCTTTCACCAGGGCGATACTGAAAGTATCTTCCACTCTGGAACGTGCGCAAATATACTACATATTATTTTTAAATGAATTAATTGTGAAACAGCACAAATTATTTAAATAAATTTTTCTTGTGCACGCCGGAATTTGAACCCGCGACCTTCATGTATCATACCATTTTCTTTTCATAGATATACTATGAAAATAAAATGGTAAGCAATGCATTTACGTTGAGCACTTTGTTCGTATCAATGCTGGATGTAATGCATGTAAAACTAATAAGTATACCAACCGAAACACGACAGACCTGCAGAAATTTCAGATGTTCCCTTTGACCCCGACTTTACGCGAGAAGAATTTGTAATTTTGACCGTTTTATATGCAAAGTGGCGGTTCAAAATTATGAACAGCCAGGAGTGTTTGAACGTTGCACAGGGGGGGGGGATGGACTCCAAAGGGAACATAAATGATTTATCGGGAATCGGAAAGGCGACAAATTTGATCTAATTAAGTTTCCCGATCGTGCTGCCCTGAAACGCTATCGTTTCACTGTGATATAACAAGTTGGTGATTTAATACTAATAACCATAAATTTTGTATGAACCTATCAATTCGTAGTTATTTATCATAATTAAATTTTTTAAAATCAAAGTTTATTTTAACCACTTTTTTAATGACTGTTACTCATTTTATATTGGAAAAACAACCCGTAGTTTCGACATTAGAATCAAATAACATGTAACATAAAATGTCTTAAAAACAATATTTTTTTCCTAATTCGATTGTCATATTATTTGAAGCAATCATAGTTTTGATAAAAATACGGGGATAAATATTCTTCACATTAATGGTAAATGTAAACGCTTAGATAATTTATAAGCCTTGGAAATTATGAAATCCCTCAATAATAATAAGTATATTATTAATAGTCAAAAAAGCCTATCTTACACCCCCATTATAAATATGTTTCCCTTCAAACCTCCCTCAATCTCTATCTCTTCCCCCACTCTTTACTCTTCTAATCCCTAGTCACGCCCCCACCCCAAATGTGACACCTATTATGTGTGGACTGTCATAATTTCGTAATATTGTTTAGTATATATTTTGCTCTGACAATGAAACGGTCGTTACGAAACCGGTCGGCGTTAAAAATGGTTTTTATTCCAGATTGTAGGGAAGTTGGTACTATCCCGCACGTTTCGTATATTTATACATATAATGCATAAGAATAAAATTAAATAAAATATATCAAATTTAAAACACTATTTGATGAAATTATATAAAAGTAACATAACATGTTATGAAATAAATGAAAATACATTTTGTTCGAATTCATTTTAATAGTAAGTGGATTCAAACAAACTATCTTTCCAGTTAATTCATCGTGTCAATCTACAACGTGTTTGCTTATTGTGAAAATCTGAATCACGCTACACAAATAAATTTTTAAAAAGTAATAATTCAAGAATTCATGTCGGGTGTGGTCTTGAGTGAGCTCGGGCCCAGCGCTCACTCGGGAGTGCTTGGCGCAGTAGGCTGCTGTCACCACCGTGTTGTCGGAGGTCATTAACCGCATCCCGGTTCCTTTGACCCGGTGTCTCATCAGGTCGGTGAATCCACTCATTCGTTGCTCCGTGAACATTGTCGATTCGCTGCTGTATCTCCTACATACGACATAATTTTAATAAGGCGTTGTATTGAATTCGGAATCGTTCCACCGAGCTTTTCAATAATGACACCATGTTTCACAGGTATATAGAGTAGTGCTTTGGATATTATTATTTTTTGATTTACAAGGCAACGGTGCTTCGAAAAGTTTTTTATATAGATTATTTGTAGTAATATTAGATTATCTAATGTTATAAAATAAAGTGCTGGGGTGATTTTTCACATTAACAGTTGTTATGAAGCAAGTCCCTAACAACTAAGGTTGACAAACCGCAGACCCGGAATTAACCATAAATAAACATAAGTTGTCTATGATAAGTATTTCTCCGCTCCATTTGGTAAGGGAGGGGGGGGGGTAAAGCGACCACAAGGGAGCTGTGGGGAAGACAGAGCGGGCATTCTAGTCTGGAGAGCCGACCTGTCCGCTGCCTTCGTCCTGTCGCCAGCTTCTGCATCCAACAACGGGTTCCGTTCCAATTTACTTATTTATTTATTTCCCTTTTGCTTTAGATAAAACTGAAATCATTTAAACTCACTCAAATTCATTCTATCCTTTAATAATCTGAAGGCGTCCACAGAAAGGTTAAAGCTTTTCCTAGAGCCTTTAAATTCAGCTATAAAAATATAGACCTGACTGCCAGGTATTTTTTATATATAGCAAAAGAGAGTTGTTTTTATTTTGAATTCCCTATTCCTGTTCCTATGTATATGTATTTGTTTTTATTTATGATAACTAAGCGGTAATTTCGAAAATCGTCCATCAACAAACTGACAACACGATTAAAAGACGGATGTATCACTTTTTCGTATACATCCATCTACCCTGAGAAGAGCTAGTCGGGGATATTTTATATATTAGATCTATTGATGAACTTTACTAAGATTGCCAATACAAATGTGCTTACGTAACGGATCGTGAGGTTCTGTTATGTCACACAGTGCTATGCAAATCATCCAAATATTATCATTCTATCTTATCATGTTAAAGGCATATGTTTCTCGAATTAAAATCGTCCTGAATTTTATTAAAAAAATATATTATACAACTATTCGTAGACAATAGTATGATATTCCAAATCGGGGTACATTGCAGTGCTGAAGGGAATGAGATAGGAAGGGGATGGGGGAGTGAAAAGTTGGAAAATACTTGGCTATACAATGAGACAGTGTAAATATCTGGAAGATAAAATTGCTACCCACATTGTCTATTCTGCTGTCTCTATCACACCTTGCAGATTTTGTTATACTCGGTGCTATCAAACTTTCAGGGGAGCATAACTATCAATCTAAATTTATTTATTTTAAATTATTAAAAAAAAACTTTTGTTTTCTTACAACCTTTTTATCAACATGGATATTGAAACATTCATAACAAATGCAGAGAAAGCCGTTGCTGCATTTAATACCTGCTTAACGGATCCAGCAAACAAGTTCAGTAAAGACCAAATAACAAAACTGACTCCAATTACAAGTCATTTCCTAATAGCCATTGGTAGAATGGCACAAGCTGTGTCTACTAAAACAGCAAGTCTAGAGGGAGAATTACGGGCTTATAAAGAAATCAGAATAAATATCCCAGCCCCGCAAAATAACCTTGACATTTGTGAGGCAATTTCTGAAATCAATGAACGCAGTGAAAGAGCTAAAAATATCATCCTGTGTAATATACCCGAAAGCATTGAACAAACTGCAGCAAACAAACTAATCGATGACAAAAATACTGTCACTGCTGTAATCTCTGCCCTAGACAATACCGCAAGTCATGATATGTTACGCGTTTACCGAATTGGGAAACTAAATGATGGAAAAGCCAGGTCGCTCAAAATAGAATTCACCAATCCCACATCATCCAGAACACTACTATGTAAACGTCATCTGCTAAAAAACAACACTAGGATGTACCCCGATGCTACGCTTTTTCAACAAAAACATCTGAAAAACTTAAGAGAAGAACTGGAAAACCGGAAGTCAAATGGCGAAAACGATATTACTATAAAATATATAAACGGAAATTCTAAAATTGTGCAAATTCCACCAAAAAACGATGCAAACTCAAGATATACTACCAGAACGCTCGGGGACTTCGTACAAAATTAGATGAACTACGATCTATCATATATTCACATCATTATGACGTATATGTGCTTACAGAAACCTGGCTCGACTCGGAAATAAAATCAACAGAACTCGGATTAAAAAACTACAAAATCTTTCGTCGTGACAGAAACTCTAAATCCAGCTCTAAAACAAGGGGCGGCGGAGTACTAATTGCAATAAAGAAGAAACTAACATCAAGAAAACTCAAAACTAAAAACAACACACTGGAACAACTATTCATACAAATTGATACCACTGTAGAAAAAATAATAATCGCAACCTTGTACATACCACCACTCTCTGATGCCGAAAACTACCGAAGTCACAGTGAAGATGTAGAACATTTACTCTATAAATACCCCAACTCTAAAATTATTATTCTCGGGGATTACAACCTCCCTAACCTAAAATGGAATTCTAGTGATAGTGGTTTCATTGTAAATGAAAGTGAAAATGATCGTGCACGTGAGATTTTAGATATGACAAATTTTTTAAATCTTTTCCAGCATAACTTTATATATAACACAAACGATCGTCTACTAGATCTAGCTATATCTAACTATTCTAACTTGCAAATTGAAAAATGTAATGATCCAATCTTACCGGTTGATAATCATCACCCCCTCTTCATATTAATTTAAATGTATGTTATGTCAAATCAAAACCCGTCGAAGAAACTCTAAACTATAAAAAAGCAGATTTTGATTCTATAAATTACCATCTTTCTCACGTCAACTGGTCTTTTTTGTCAGACATGAACACTGACAAGTCTTTAGAAAACTTATATTCAATAATTTCTAGCACCATCAACTCATATGTACCACTATATATTCCTAAAAACCATAAATATCCAACTTGGTTTTCATCAAATTTAATAGCCACATTACAACAAAAAAAAAAACTTCACAAAAAATTCAAAGAAACTCACTCAAAAATTGACTATTCAAATTTCAGTGAATCTAGAAAAAAATGCAAAGAACTCTCTAAAATCTGTTACAAATCACATATTAATTATATCGAGAACACAGCTTTAAAATCAAACAATCTCTGGAATTTTCTTAAAAAAAATAAACAATGACAGTACTGACTATCCACCAGAAATGCATATGGATGATAAATACGCCAACTGTACACAAGATATTGCAAATCTTTTCTCAGATTTCTTCAAAAATGTATATGATGATGAAACACCAGAAGAAAATATACCCTCATACACTTTAAAAAAAACCACACATTTAACCAATTGCTTCATCACGGAAGAATCTGTTAAAAGGAAATTATGTTCCCTAGATATAAACAAATCTGCAGGCCCGGACACCATTCCGCCAATTTTCCTAAAAAAATGCTCCTCTGTATTGTCTAAGCCACTGAGCATCCTATTTAACCATCTCCTATCGTCTGGATATTTTCTCATCTACTGGAAATCCAGCTTTATTATCCCTATATTTAAAAAAGGTGACGAGACTGACATTTCAAACTATCGGCCAATATGCATACAATCTGTATTACCCAAAATCTTTGAATCTCTGGTTCTGGATGAAATATATCCCACACTAATAGAAGTAATAAATGACCAACAACATGGCTTCATCAAAGGTAGATCAACTACAACAAATTTATTACTTTTTCAAAACTATATATTGGAGGCATTTGCAAAAAATAAACAAGTTGACTGTATATACACTGATTTCTCGAAGGCTTTTGATAAAGTATCTCACAAAGTACTGATCCGGAAACTTCATGCCCTGGGAATTGGAGGAAATATTTTAAAGTGGTTAAGTAGTTACTTATCAGATAGAACCTTGTTTGTTAAAATAAAATCTTTTATATCCAAATCGTTTTCCGCTACTAGTGGCGTACCGCAAGGTGGTCACTTTGGTCCGGTTTTATTTCTTGTCTTTATAAACGACATAGTCAACGGCTTTAAAGGTGTCAAAGTTTTGCTATTCGCCGACGATATTAAATTATATAGAGAAATAACTGATTCAAACCACTGTCAAATTCTTCAGTTTAATATTGACATGCTAAATAACTGGTGCTCACAAAACAATTTATATCTAAATGTTGAAAAATGTAAAACTCTAACCTTTTCCAGAAAGAAAACGTCTCGCTTTTTTGACTATTCAGTAAATCAAATTAATTTACAAAGAGTTACAGAAATGAGAGATCTCGGAATTATAATGGATGAGAAACTAAATTTCACTGCTCACATTCAACAAATTGTAAATAAAGGTATGAAAACTTTAGGATTTATATTAAGAACAATAAAAATTTTCAATCGTTACAAGTAATAAAATTATTGTACATAGCCCTAGTTAGAAGTTTAATTGAACATAATTCCATAGTGTGGTCGCCTTTCTACAAAATACATATTCACAATATTGAAAGAATTCAAAGAAAATTTTTACGTTTCATAAATTTTAAAGTAAACATACCTTTAGAGCACATAAATTACCCATCGTTAATGAATATTTTAAATATTCCAACATTAGAAAACAGACGGAAAATTAACGACCTAACCTTTTTACTAAAATTGTTAAACTGTAAATTAAATTGTTCTGAACTCCTGTATTTAATAAACTTGTACATACCCAATCGAACTACAAGACAGACATTAACTTTCTACATATCTTTATCCCGTTCTAACTATAGTTTAAATTCACCAATTCAACGCTTACACAGTCTTGGTAACAAATACTTAAATGATGTGGATGTATTTGACAATAATCTAAACTTGGCAAATTTCAAAAGGAGGATGAGTGATTTGTTTCTGCCTGGTTTATAAATTATTGTTAACTACAACTTTTAACATTATTTACTTATTTGTTATCAATGTCAGTATTGACTTGGTGGATATTGGACCCGTTATTTTTTTTTTTTTTCTGTTATTGTGCATTATTAGTTTTTGGTGCAGTTACTGAAATGTGTTTTGCACCTGTGTGAATATTATAAACTAAATATGTAAAAGCCCATATAGGGCGTATATAATATAATAAATAAATAAAATAAAATAAAATAACATAATATAATATAATATAACATAATATAATATAATATAATATAATATAATATGATATAATATAATATAATATAATATAATATAATATAATATAATATAATAT